>PVLD010004559.1:40909-123800 GCA_004027595.1 Dinomys branickii | reverse complement strand
AAGTGTGTGTTCAGGATAACACATACAGACATACAAGATTGATCAAATAACCTGTCATCGATTATTCCTTAGCATTAAGTGATATAATACAATAGTAGAACCATGTTAGCCCTCCTGCATATATGTATATTCATATATACATACATACATTTTTGTCTCTTTCTTTTCTCCTTTCCCTCGTCCCATCTGTTCTTTGTTTTAGAACAGATTTCCTTCATGACTTTTAGTTTATATTCACATGCTCAGGTTCTTACACCAGTGATACAATACGTTGCCTGCACATGTATCACTGATTTATTTCACTTATGAGTATGGACTCCAGTTTTGACCACTTGCCTACAAAGTCCCCAAAATTGTCTTTCTTTATAGCTGAATAATATTCCATTATATAAAAATGCCACAATTTTTTAATCCAGTCTTCTGTGGATGGGCACTTGGGTTGCTTCCACACTTTAGCTATTACAAATTGTGCTGCTATAAACATGGGTGCACATATATCTGAATGATATGATGTTTTCAGATCTTCTGGGAAAATACCCAGAAGAGGAATTATTTTTATAACGTTAAAAGACCAGTATATAGTGCTGACAGAAAGTTTAGCTTAAATATAAAATTTTCAGGCAGTCACTATTCATTATGCTTTGTTATTTTGTAAGATAATGTACAGAATTTTATTTACTAGTACTCTACCATGTCCATGAATCTATGCAATATTTTATGCAAAATTATAGTACATTTTGGATTAAGAAATGTGACTGATATCAATGAAAAGTTGGCATTGTGCAAAGGAAGAAAAAATTCTAAGCAACTGAAACAAATGCCAAGCTGTGAGATTAAATGATGCTAAAATCATAGCAGTAAATATCTCATTTGAGATTTCCATGTGGTTATGTGACCAACAGTGGTCCCTGCCTTGGTTAGACCTGTGTAAATATTATTATCCTTGATGACTAAATATTTCCTTTCATGAAGTCTTTCTGTTACCTCCACTACAAAATCTCTCTATTCCTTTGATCAAAGATATTCACTTTAAAAATAAATGACTATAACCAGTTTTTAAACACACTACTTATTAAATTCTGATTACATTTAACATTACTTATGAGTAATAATTAAATGGGAAGTGAAATATTATTTTTCTTAACTGCATCACACTAAATCATAAAATATGCACAACTAGTATATTTTAAATTACCTTTCCCTTACAGAGTAAATAATCTCACTAGGTATAGAAAATTATGGAGCTAATTCCTGTACAGTTGTTCAAGATTTGAAAGAAGTGCTTGCATGCAATGTCATTTCCAATTTCCATCAAATTGGATATTTCAAAGGACTTTTTAAGACTACTTTGACCTTGGTAAAATTGACCCTGCATATAATTCAACTGTTTCATTTGTTTCATATGGTATATTCTTTAGACAACGGAATAAGAATTTCAATTCTTAAAAACCTATACTGGGCAACTAGATCTGGAACAAAGACATTTAGCAATTATATAATATGTGACAGCTAAGTTACTTTAAAAATTCCAGTTACACTTATATTGTTAGCTGGGCAGCACATGACTTACTAAACTTGGAACTCTAACTCAGTTTTTAATTCTATTTGTAGTAAATTCATTTTAGCATTCAAAAATCTGATCAAAATAAATTAAAGATATAGCACCATCTTATGGATATTTCTATATTTGTCGAATTTGGAAATACAAAAATCTTTTTTTGAATTTGAGAATGGAAAAGCTATATCATTAAAAAATGATGAGATGAGAACCTGTATATATATTATTGTGGTTGTATGGTATATAAGGACATGATGGGGATTTGTAATTCTTTTTTATTTCAAAATTAAGGATTCTACTATTACAGTAAAAATTCCTAAGTTTTAAAAAAAACTGGCCCTGAATACTGTCAGTCTCTATAAGAATGAGGATATCATAGAGCTACACTTTGCAAAAATGCTATAAAATTAGAGAACTGATGAAAAGTAGATGTGCACTTGTTAGCCATGAGCTATATTTCCTAAGAAGTGTTGAGAATTTAAATATGATCACTTTAACTATCTGTTGAAACTGTGTAACTCACAATAAAGTCCTTTTATTTATCTATTTGATTATTTTCATAAATGATTTATGCCTATTTTGTTATTCAGATTTTTAGATAAAAATATTTCAAAGTAAACACTTCTTAATGCCATTTTATAGCATTTTAATGTATAGCAAGTGTATATGCAACTTAGGGAGGTTATGGAAACATTGGAGAACACAAATCTTCAATGAATTCTTAAGGCATAATTTCACATGTAGGGTTCGTATCTTCAATTTTTACCTTACTTATCAATTATAGAATTGAGGCATGATTTATCTACTCTAACCAAAACACAGACACTGTTTCTTAACTCTTTGGTGTCTTGTTTTGCATGAAAAAATTTTTGAATCCTTTGTTTAGAAAATAGTTCATAGGTGTAAGAAATTTCATATACAATTTTAGGAGTTTCTGGATTCCCTAGAGTTTCATATTCTCTTTATTTTAACATGAATCATTTTTGTTTATAATTTTGATGAGTGAAAACAAAGGACTTAATTATAATGACATGAACAGTTTTGGATGGAAAGAATCAGTAATTTTTACAGATTCATTCTCTGTCTGTCTGTCTGTCTGTCTGTCTATCTCCCTCTCTCTCTCTCTCTCTCTCACACACACACACACACACACACACACACACACACACATACACACACACATTCACCCATCCTATTGGGGTTCAAGTCATCCCCCATCAGAACTAAATTATATAAAAAGAACAGCATGAATGAAATGGTTCTTGTAGATTTATTTTTATGTTACTTACTTTGAAACAGTAACATGCTTGCTACAAACCATATAGAAATGTTGGCTTTATCTTCACAGAATAGTACGGGTTCTAATAGTATCTCATTAGGAATCATATTCTATAAAATGTAGACTCAATTCTAAATTTCTAAATTTTGTTTCACCTATAAACTTGTTACTGGTTTCATAAAATTAATTTATCCCTATACTGTCCATACTAATAGGAAAGTAATATGAAGCTGAAAATTTTTAACCATACCTTATACATATTCTTATGTTCTCAGATGTGGACAAGCCTATTTTAGTTTAATAAATACAAGGAAATGTAAGATTTATAATAATAATGAAATACTCAGATCCGAGGTACTATATTTAATGACATATGAAAATTTTAGGCTGAATGTAAAATTACCTTTAGGTAAAAATTAATCTTGTTTATTAATATTAGAACAAACTTGTTAGTTTAATGCAATGCTTTTATTTTGAAGAGCAGATTCAAAATTCATGAAAAGTCAGATATCTGATCATTAAATTAGGAAAGAAAACATTTTAAAAATCTGTATCTTCACTCACTGGATATATTTGCTCGATGTTGTATAACACCTACTTTATCTTTAAATCCATCTAAAAGATTAATATTTGAGATGAATATTTGCTGAGTAATACCAATGTATTTGTTGTGGAACAGTGAAATTAATGACATAATCTAGAAACTAGTGGTCCTCAAAATGTGGCCCTCAAATCTCAGGGTCCATCAAATCTATGTCGGGGAGTTTACAAACTTAAATTAGTTTCATAGGTATGCTAGGACGTTGTCTTTTTTTCTTGTGTTGACCTTGCAGTGATGTTGCAGAAGCAACACTGCCAGTGACTAAAATATTTCTAAGATTCATGCATCCCTCAGTAGTACACATGGGGTGGGGGCTTCGCTTAACAGTGATCCAGGTTAGGCAATAACAGTTATTAATTTTGTTAATTCTTGATCATTAGGTACACTTTTAAAAACTTGGATGCATTTAAAAATACATTTGCAGTATTGGATAAACCACTTCTGATAATGATGTACAATGGTTGTCTCATAGAGAAGCACTTTGTCTCATAGAGAAGCACTTTTTGAGTTGTAAGCTGGACTTGCTGGTGTTTCATGGAACCCTATGTTTACTTGAGAGAACTGAGAAACAAATTATAATTACTCAGACCTGGATCTTCGACAGACAATTTTTCAAAGGGGAATAAAGCAAACTTGTCATATTAATGAAAACAACTGACAGTATTATTGCCAGATAAAATTCAAGTTTAAAAGTGAAAATTATAATTTTGTAAAACTTGTATCTGCTATGCTGAGCTTGATAGTTTTTCTGTACCTAAAGACTCTTCTCATGAGATTGGTGGTTAGTGATAAACATGATGTTTTGGTATTCTATAATAAAATATACCAACATTTAGAATGTCTATAGAACTCACTGAAATGGTGTTTTCCATACAAGCAGTAAATGACATGACAAAATCATCCATAGGTAAAAGGTTCATTCAAAGTACAAAATACATTAAGAGATTTTTAAATATAACCTAATAAAAAAGATTTTTGATATGTTTTCCATTTTTTTTTTTTGAATAGGAAGAAAATTGAAAGGAAGGAAAGCTTTTAAGAGAGAGACAAGGGGGCCCAGAAAGTGGGTTGCCTCATGGTTTGCATTTTAGATTGCTGTACCTAACCTGTAGGAAACTATATGTTGAGTTTTGGTGTAATATTAAAGAATATTTATAATTATATGAAAAGTTATTAAAATATTACCTTGTAAAGCTACACAGTAGGAGAGTGAATCTTTTCTTTTGCTTGAATCAAAGCACTGAATAGCAAGAGATTAAATGAAGAACCTGTTAATCTATTCAATCAGACATTAAAGAGATTTTTAGTGTAAAGTGGTGCCACTCAACATTTCATCCTGGAAATATAATACTTTTAATAAAAATACATGATTTATATTATAGAACAGGTTTTTAGGTTTTAGATAAAGAGTTATTTCAAGGTTTTCTCAGTTTTATTTCACTAATGTGAGGAATAGTGATAAATACACAAAGTTGTTTGAGATTATTAACTTCTACAGGTAAACATAAGTCTTGAGAGCAAAACATATAATGATGATTTCTATAGACCAGAGTGATACTAGATAGTTAATAAAGACATAGTTTTACTTTTCTCACCTAATGACAATTTTACTATCCTTATAATTTTCACTGATAAAAACTCTACTACAGTTTATTTTGTTTTGTTGAACACTATAATTGAAACATTGTGAGTTTTCCCACAGTAGTAGAACCCTCACTTCTAAGTGAAATATTGCTTGAATTCCAGCTCAATCAATGCAATTCTCTTTTTACAGCAACCTAGTATAGTGCTTAATATAAAACAGACACTCAATACATATTATTGACTGGTAGAAAATGTGTTTAACAATAAAGTCAACAAGCACAGAAACTAGGATAGCTGGAGGGAAAAATGCTCTGACTTTTTATTGCTTTACCTATTTAAAAGCACTGTCCCTAGATTTTATCAGTTGTCACAAAAATCTCACACAGTTTGTGGCTTTATTAACATTTAACACACAAACATCCTCTCCAAAGTGAAATATCTGCTTCTTTGAAGACCATAATAATCACATACACAATGTATCTTGAATTAGTTAAACTTTCCTCAGGACATTTTGAACACATAAGTCACAATGGGCCCCTAAGTTTTCTTCCCTGCACTTCACAATCAAACTTGCTTTTGATTAGTTCTGTTGAATTTCTCACAATATGGAAAATCAAAGAATAACAGATACAATAGATCACTAATGAATGTCCATAAACTTACTAGCAGCTGAAGAATTGTAGCTTTTTATCTGAAATTAAGCCTTCTTATAAAAATTGCAGAATTTCTGAGATCTTAATAAAATATCACAACACATATTTGAAAGTTATGTTAGTCTGATTGCTTCAATAGAATAATTATACATACAAATTCTGGTCTTATAAAAACCCAATAAATAAATAAATGCATAGAATCACTTGCAACATTTTTTTGCTATACTTCTATGGCTAAAAGTGAACTTACTTAGTAGTAAGCAATGATAATAACAATCACATGGTTGGCACTGAGAAGTAACTATATACCAAACTGTCTTTTAGGTATTTTGCTTGGATACTATAAGCCTCACAGTAACTGTTTGAATGTATTTTCACCCTTTAGGTATAAAATGTTGGGTCTCAGGACAGTTTGCTTTCAGGATTCAGATTCTAACTGGACAGGGAAAAAATGTTGAGTATAGAGAAAATGGATTTGAATGGCACTTTCAAGAGGATAATTGCCATATAAGATATGAATACTCATCTCAACATTTCAAAAACTTGTTATTTATATCTTAGTTTTCTGAATGTGCACTAACTTGATGAATTGGGTTTTGAGCTGACAGGCTTCCCAAATACAATTTAAAGCAATTCCTACTTTGTGACATGAAAACGATTTCTCTTTGCTGTAAGATAATTTTGCTTACAACTATACAGTCTACTTACAAAAGATAATATACTGCGTACTTCCAAAACACATAAGGGCTATTTTCAGATTTTTTTGCCCTAACACCACAGTAGTATATATTGCTATACTTATTTCATTCTGTGCTCATGTCTGTTTCATGTGTATCTTCTCAGTGGCTATGATTTATTGTTTTTGTTTTATCAGAATAGTATGTTATTTATAATGCATGCCCCAAACACATCTGTTTAATGAAAGAATGACTTCATTTATAACTTTAAAGAGTTAATACTTTCCTTATAGGTCAAAGGCACAAATCAATTCTCAACTACAAAACAGGCCACCCATAGGTATTCAGGTCACACACCTATTTCCTTATATATCATTGCCAAAACACATTTTATATTTTATCACTCTGCATCTATCTTTACTTAGATTTGAGGTTTTTCATTAAAAAGCTGTATAACTTCAATTTGTTTTTATGCTCACCTTTGCAAAAGTAAAAATGAATCACTGAATAAGCTCGAGTGTATTGTTTGTGTTATAAAATGGTACAAACTGATCACAATCTCATGTTGGCATCATTTAATCAATTATTCCAGAGCATCAACTGTTATAATGATTAGAAAATGGAATATGTAAGGGGCACCTTTTGCAAGACCAGCATAAGCACAAAATTGAAAATGTGAATTAAAATTGTTAGTATATAATTAACTGCTAACAAATGGGTCATTTGAGCTTTTTTCAGACCATGCTTTAATTGGAGGAAATTTAGGAAGACTTCTCCTTAGTCCCACCTTCGGCTGTCTTCTCACTTTGTGCATGTACCTTGTTGTGTGGAGTTTATCATTCACACTGGTAATTTCAACTACCACCAATATGTTGATATTGAGTTTCTGTTGTCTAGGATTTTCTGCCATGTTACATAAGCCTCTCAATAATTTGATGCTTCTCCAAAATTGTCTTCTAGAAGTCCATATTTCATCTATTATTAATCAAGTTACTATATTCTGGGAAACTTACTTTACCCCTGACCAGTTCCCCATAAGTAGTCCCTTATTCTATTGGTCCAGTCTGAGCTTTCCTCCTCCTGTCATGCCTTGTCTTAAATTCAGTTCCCAGCTGTTTCTGTACTGGATTTCCTTGGCAATGTCCTCTTGGTATCATGCCTCTGGTCTTACCACTCTTACATTGCTGCAAATAGACTTTCAGCCCCACACAACACCGTACCTAAAACTGTGTGTCACCATTTCTTGCAGGACACGGCTTAACTCCAAAGCACAACACCCAAGGTCCCATCTCCGCCTATTGTCCAGCCTCCTCTCCCACAGCTGCGCATGCATGCCTCCGGCAGACAAGCCGCTTTGCTTGAGCTTTTCGCCTGCGGCAAGCCACTTCCTGCCTTTGCAAATGCTGCTCCTCCTGTCTACACAGTCCTCACCACCACAGCTCTGAATCGTTCTTCAGGACGTGTTGAGAATACTGGAAGCCTTTCCTTACTATCTGAATCAAGTATTTCTTCACAGTATTACCATTTTCTTCCCAGCTATTGATTGAATCATTGGATTACAATTTCAATACTGATTTTCTTTTTTGACAATCGTTTTCTCATTTGTCACTCTTTAACCCTTTTAAGAATTGCATCTTGTTCTTCTAGATACATTAGTACAGCTTCACCATACGTTAATTTCTTAAGAAAAGTCTGTATAATGAAAACCTTAAGCGTTCTTTTTGTTGTCTTTTGGATGTTTATGTCTCTTAAACTATTACACGTTTTCACATGGGGTAACTATAGCTTGGAGATAGTTTTGGTTGGAAAGAGAAGAAAAATAAAAGTACTGTATTTAAATTGTACTCATGTCTCTAGGAATTAAATCCTTAGTTTAGTTATCAGTTCAATAAACATCATATGCTAAGTATACCAACTTTTTATTAATGCAAATTGCAGTAGAAAAGGCCACTATTTGAAATAAGGAACTATGTTGAGTTCTCATTCTATTAGTCACTAGTTCTGTGACCACAGATTCCTTATCTGTACCATAAAACTAAAAGTAAATAATAAAAAGCTTGGTGCACAATCTGGTAGAAAGGGCCATCATAATAATTGTAACACCTGCCTTGGAAAACTCCTTTGATGACAGTGTAAGATAAATAATTTCATAGAGTTCTGCAAACTGTAAAGTTCTACATAAGCACCAGATATTAGGACCTAATGAATAAAACTGCCATTTATTATTTACCTGTGTGGAAATAGTTGCGGTTTTGTGGTGTCTTATCCTTAGCAGGTGGCTTTCCGCATGCAGTTGCTGCCTGGGGAAGACCTTTATTTTTACAGGCCCAGTTAAAGATTAAATAGGAAAGGCTTCCTTGAAGTAAATGTATCCTTATTTTTCCCCATCTCTCCAGCGAGAAAGTCATTCAATACACAAGCGAAGTCTCTCTCTTCTGTGTCTAACGACAGAAGAGGTTTGACGAAGCTCTACCAGCTGTTTGGCCACTGGCTTGTGGAGCTCAGAACCGGTGACTTTAATTTCTCTCTCGTGTCCATTTTTCTCGGCCCCGTCTCCTTAACAGCCTGCTCTCTGCACACCCCTCCCTTGCTGACTGCCCCTGTTTCCTCTCTGCTGGAGCTAAGTAACAGAAGGAAACTGCTGGGTGGTCGGGCCCGGGAAGCGCGCGCTGACGAGCAGGGGCAGGCGCGGCCGCGGGCCGCCCGGGAGGCCAAGGCAGACCGTGCTGCCGGCGGCCGGCGCGCAAAAGCTTGAGCGCTCTCACGGCGCAGCCCGTTTGGAGACAGTGGCTTCCCTAGCCCGAAAGCAATCAGACTGGGTTTGGGCTGTGTCAGTGTTATTTCGCAGATATGAACTATCTTGCTTATGCGTCTGCAGAAACAAGTGTTCAGAAAGAAAGCCTGCTGTCTCTCTCTCCTGTACGCTCAGGGACTTTTACGATTTGGTCCTCAGCAGGGCGTCGCACAGCAGCAGAGCAGGCGGCGACTCCCAGTCCCGCGGAGTCTTGTCTCCGAGCGCGGCCCGACCCCACTCTCCGCGCCCCATTGCCCCTGGGTCCCGCGCTCCGGCCGGGCCGCGGGCAGCTCCAGCTGGGCTAGCCCTCCGCGCCCGCAACACCCGCTTCCCTGGGAGCTGTGCCAGAGGCGACGCGGGTTCACAGCGGTGGAACAGCCGCAGGTGCACGACCCCTCCGCCACCGCTTGCAGCCTCTGCAAACTGGCGCCGGGCCCCGCCACCCAGCCGGCGCGCGCACGCGCACTCGGCGCCCCGCGCCCGCGCCCGCGCCTCAACACTCTGCTCCACGTGTTGCTTGCGGTAGGCGCCACAGGTTCCACACCTGCGCCCGGGCTCAGCCCGCGCTACCGCCGGGCGGGCTGCGAGGGACCCGGGCGGGCGGGCGGGCTGTGAGGAACCCGGGCGGGCTGTGAGGGGCCGGGCGGGCGGGGTCTGAAGGACTCGGGCCGCCTGTGAGGGGCCGGGCGGACGGCCGAGCGATTCCGAGCACCGCCCCGGCCCCGCGCTGACTCCGCCCCTTCCACCCGCGCCCCGCCCGCCGCGCGCCCGGGCGGAGGTAGGAAGCGCTCCCGCTCCGACCCGACGTGTCCGGAAAGCCCGGCCACTTTCCCTTTCGTTCTGAGGCGCTGCCCTCCAGCCCGCGGCGTCCTCGGACCCACAGGTGCAGTCGCCGGGGCCCGGGCACCATGCTGGACCCGTCTTCCAGCGAGGAGGAGTCGGACGAAGGACTGGAGGAGGACAGCCGCGCGGGGCTGGCGGCGGCCGGCAGCTCCCAGCGAGCGCCCGCGGCGGCGGCTCGGGAAGGACGGCGGGACGCTCCGGGGCGCGCGGGCGGCAGCAGCGGCGCCGCCAGAGCCGGGAGCCCGAGCCCCTCAGGGCTCAGCGAGGGTCGAGACGAGCCCGAGCGGCAGCTAGACGAGGAGCAGGAGCGCAGGGTCCGCTTGCAGCTGTACGTCTTCGTGGTGCGGTGCATCGCGTACCCCTTCAACGCCAAGCAGCCCACGGACATGGCCCGGCGGCAACAGAAGGTGAGAGGCGGGACTGGGCGCCTCCTGCAGCCGCTTCTCCCGCGGTGCTCTCCCGGGAGAGCGCGGGCACCTGCCGGGTTCTGCTGCGAACGGCGGGGCGCTGTAACGCTGGTAGTCTGTGGGGGCGTGGGAATCGGATGCTTTTGCCTTGCGGTAGCGGGGTCGTCTTCCCCCAGTCCGGTGCTCACAGGAGCAGTCAGCTCACCTTCCCCCAGACCCACACGCGCACAGCCACCCTGCGGTATCCCTTTCCACTGGCCAGGCTCAGCCCTGGCCGGATTAAAATGCAACTCCTATCAACTTTAGTGCCCAGCGGCAGGCGTGCATCCTGTCCACCCAAGCCTGGCGTGGGGTTGCTGGCGCTGGCTGGCTTTGCTGTGGGTCAGCGTGAAACATACGGAGCTTGAGCACTTCTCTTCTGGTGGGTAGACAGATCTTCGCTGGGGCAAAGGGGCAGGTATTTTCCTTGGTGAATAAAAAGCGAATTGAAATTGTAAGTTTCCTGTTTTGTCATAAACACTGAAGAAGGTGTGCAGCTCCGGAAAGTGGCTGTAGGTAAGTAATTCCTGTTCTGGAGAGCTGTGAGGAAGCCTAGTATTGATGGAAAACAAAGAACTGATGGAAATGCTTTGCTTTTGGCTTTTTCCCCAAGAGATAAGGAGTTTGTGTCAGATGAAATGTCTCCCAACTCGAGTTTTAAAACAAGCCCCCAGTGTTCTGATGTTCTGTAGCAGACGAAGATAATGACTAAAATTTAACTAATCAAAGAAATGTCTACAAGAGAAACTGTCTAGAAAATCTTTTTAATAGAATGCAGAACCTGGAAGGTTCTGTAGACATCTGTAAGCGTCCTTATTGTTTGTGCTAGAGACCCAGCGAGATTGTAGCTTACTAAAGGCCTACTTAGATGCTTGGTCCTTTAGTATTTCTCTGAAATAGTAACTTCAGCATGTGAGGCATCCCTTTTAGAACTTTGGAGATTTTTTTGTAGTGACTTTTGAATATAACTGTGGTTCAAAATAAATACAATCTCCCTTATCCCTTCCTGACACATTGCTAATCCCTCCCCAAACCCATCTACCCCCATCTGCCCAAATTTTGCTTTTTATTGAGGTATGATTGACATGTGTTTCTTTTTTTTTTTTTTTTTTTTTTGCGGTACTGGGGATCGAACTCAGGACCCTGTGCTTGCTAGGCAAGCGCTTATTCCACTGAGCTATATCCCCAGCCCCATGATTGACATGTGAAAAGCCACGTGTGTACGTGTGTGTGTGTGTGTGTGTGTGTGTGTGTGTGTATAAAATACAACTCATTAAATTTGGGGACAAGTACACATTTATAAGACTATTTAACACTGTATTATATACTTACATTTTTCTGAGAGGCTATATCTTATGTTAGGGATTCTTCTCAACTTTTAAAAACACACTATTTGGATTCATTAATTCCTTGGAAGCCTTGATGGACATGTATGGTGGAAGACTAATCACACAGATCCTTTAGGAAATCTAGTTCTCAAGGGAATTGAGAGTCACAGAAATTTAGAGCTGCTGGAGACTAACCAGCTTTATGCAGAATCTTTGTGTTGGAGGAAGGAAACAGGTTCAGAGTGGCGTCACTTGGCATGATGATTAAAGCCACTGTTTCTCAGGTCAGGGTTGAAGTTGCTGTGGCAGTGGGGCAGTGGTGGCAAACCTGTGACACATGTGCTGTGGTGGGCTGTTATTACTGAAAACTAAAAGGTTCCCCATCATTGCCTTGTGGTGTTTCTGTAAGCCTGACTTTTTACGATGAGATAGTCCTCATCTGTTGCTTGTCCTGAGTCTATTCCTAAGCAGTCACCTGTTGAATCTTCTCAGCTCTGTAGGTCAAGCAATTTTGAACTTCAGTAGTCCTTCTTAAAGTTTTCAGATGTATGTTGTGGTATAATTTTATACCAAGTACATGAATATTATCCAGTGTCACCTTTCATATTACACTTAAGCTTATTTTTAGTCTGTCGGAGTGTAAATATCAAGTTTGATGAAATTAAGAGGCTATTTGTATTTGCAGTATTATCCTTAACGCTATTTTTGCAAAAAGTCGTTGACTAGTAGTTGATTTATACTGTGAATACTTGCTGCACTTTGTTAACGGAGACTGTGTTGGTTGTGCAAATAATGCAACTGACTCCTTTTTAGATAAAATGTTTGTTTCTCCAGAAATTATTTAAATTGGCAAGTAGGTGAACTCATACTAATACTGAGGAGACAGAGGAGACTACTGATACAACTTTATTCAGATATTGCTAAAAATAACCCCAGACTTTAAAAGAAGCAAACACTACATGTCATTAAAAATATTATTATATTTAGTGTGCTTATAAATTTTGTTTTTTTAAAATGTTAAATAGTCTTATAAATGTGTACTTGTCCCCAAATGAACTTTTACTGTTTTTATCAGAGAGGAGTCCCTACAATAATCTTAGTATTTCTTGTTTAAAACTTATTCAGAAGGGCCCTCTATATTTTTCCTTTTTAACATACATGCTGCTTCCTAAAGGGAACTGGAGCAATTCTTGGCAGCCAAGTTTCCTCCTAGGACAAAATGAAATGGGAATTTAACTGTGTTCATGTGAATTTGATTCACAAGCCAATAATTAATGCCAAAAACTTACTTTAAATCTTGAATTATACAGTTGGGTTATATAAAAGAAGTAACAGGATAATTGCAAAATCACTAATCCATTGTATAAATTTATTCTGTATCTTCACGTAGTCAGACATTCAGTTAAAAGTTTTAATAGCTTAAATTGTTGTCATTGAAATACCTGTTCCTGCTTACTCCTCCCAACTTTGACAATTTAGAGACTCAGACATTCAGATCTGAATGGGCCCTCATTTTACAAATGAAGAAAATTAATCACAGAGATAAAGAGTTTTACCCTGGAGGCCAAGACTCAGGTTTCTCAGTAGTCAAAGCCTTTTCACTATTAAAGGCTGTTTTTTTATGAGCCAGAACTGAGCTGCAGGATCACTTGGTTTTTTTCACTTGGTTAAAATGGTCCACAAAACTAAGAGATTGTGTCCATGGACTGTTTGAGAAAGCTTAATAGCATTAAGCAACAGCTAATGGAAATGTGTGTTCTTTTGCTTTTTGCTACATATTTCTAATCTACATATTTCTAAGAACAGCAGTGATCAGTCAGTTTGTGCTGGTCAGGGCCTCTGATTGACTTAGTGGCTTTAGAGAAAATCTGGGAGGTGGCAGAGCACCTTATTGGTGTCACACCATCTAAGTAAATAGTTCCAGGCTTGCATGTGATAGGAGCATGAAGTCACAAATAACCATCACAAAACGATTTCAGTAGTGACTAGTGCTTGGATCTCTAATGCTTGCTTCTTTACTTCCTTACCTTTGTACCATCATGGTACTAACAACCATTATGGGGTCTGGATGACTGTCAGCCAGTGTTGGTGAACCTTTTGCATTTTGCAATGATAACAAGTCCCCCACCATGGCACATATGCCATAGGTTGCCCACCACTGTGTATTAAAGATGAGATGAGTGTAGAGTCTAGAAAATAATAACAGACCAGGCAAATAAGGCATATATAATAAAGGCAACTATGGTTAGACTGTGCAGACATTGAAAACCTGAAGGAAAAGTAATAAGTTCTTGGTGGTTAGAAGGTAGTTGACTGTGAAAAGCCATTATAATGGATAACAGAGAAGGTTAAGTATGTTCACTCATAAGATGAGTTTACAGATTGCAGATCTAAGTTCATAACTGCATTTATGGTATGATTGACTTAAAATGCTGGTAGTTTGGGTTAGTCAGGATATATAGGTTTGTAATCAGTGATTTTTTGTTTTATGATTTGTTTTTGTTTAGTAAAAGTTAGATGTTGAAAAGTAGTCAACTTTTTTAAAAACTAGAAATAATGAAGAGGGAATTAAGAAAGATTAAAATGGTACCTAATAACTTTCCACGTGATTCATATTCTCATATTCTTTGCATTTCCTTGTGTATTGCCTTTGAAATTATACTTAATATGCCTTGTTAAATAAACTTTTTTATATCAGTTCCACCACTTTGCAAGTTTTCTTTGATAATGGTAAGTTTGAGAGATATATGCCAATGGTGCTTTAAAACTGGAGAAATATTGTAGGTAAAATTCATCTTTAGGATAGTGTTGTGGGGAAATAGTACTAGGTTAAACAACATGTATGTGGTTTTTGCTTCCAATTCTCATTTGAATGTGATAGTACAGGTTGAGCATCACTAATATCAAAATCCTAAGTGCCCCCAAATCTGAAACTTTGTGAGTTGACAAGTAGAAAATTTCACATGATTTCATCTGACCAGTCATATTTAAAATACAAGCACACTAGAAATAGTGTGTAAAATTACCTTTAGCTTATGTGTATAAATGAACTTGGAATTTAGACTTTGGTCCCATTCCAAAGATATCAAGACATTATAGATACGAAAATAAAATCTGCCAAATCCTGACAGATTCCTGGTCTCAAGCAGTTCACAAAAGGGATATGTAACCAGTACAATAAAATGGCCACTTTTATTTCCCTTTAAAATGGTATTTTTTAAATCTTCTGACTATGCAGGTGACCCCTAAACTCAGAGAAAGAACCAGCTTTATAACAACAATGAGCTATAGATTTGCAAAGGTTGAAGTTGCCCACTCTGTGGGATTTAAGATACACTGTGGCCAGATGCTATATATTCTTAGTATGGTGCCTGACATACTAGAACTTCATACATTTTTGTTGGCTACAACATGAGTCTCAGATTTAGTTCATGCTTTAAAGACTTGCTGAAGTATAGGATGAAGGAAATACAAAGGCAAAGTAAAAAGGTCTTATACTCTTTTGTGGAAAAGTGTTATTAAACATGAACTGAGACCTCTTTTCTAAAGAAAGTCATAAATATGGACTGTTGGTACAGAATAGGCTTCAAAAGAAACTTTCCTAGTGCCACTATCAAACTCCAGATGTCCTGAGATGACAGCGCTTAATTTGGAGGCAAGTATTGTGCTAATGAGAACTAAAATGAATTAAGTGATACTGATCTTCACTGCTTTTATCAAAAAATGAAATCAGCTATTTTGATATCACAACTGCTTATGAGGTGAAATGAAATCTTTTACACTTTTCCCTCTTTTTCATTTCATTTTTAATGGAAATAGCTCTATTTATTTGTACTCTCATAACACAGTTTGTAAGGTCATAGACTTTGAAAGCAAAATGGAGAAAGCTGCCTGCCAGGTTATGAAGTATCAGACTTTCAAGTGGAAAATGCTACCAGTTATCATTCCTTATAAGGCAAGCCACTTTTGAGTTATTGTGCTACTTTATATGCATTTCAAATTAACTTGAGAATTTTTTTGAGGGGGAGATTTTACTGGTTCAGTCAGTAGGCAGGGAAAGACCTAATGTTATAAATAGCAGGAAATATCAATGGGACAAATAGCATTCTCGAGTTTGAGGAGTATTCAAGCATCAAGCTGTGAAATTGTTGCCCCAAATCTGTAACATTTCATTTTGTGATCAGTGTATTTAGTTACCTGAAGATCTTTTTATGATTTTTAAGAATTTGATTCTTATTATTGGCTGCACATTAGGATAACCTGGAGAGCTTTTAAACATTCCATTATCCAGGTTATACCCCCAACTAATTAAATCAGTCTCTGCTATTGTAGTCTCAAAGCTCCCCAGGTAACTTCATCATGCAGCTCAGGTTGAGAACCACTGTTGTAAAGAGAAGCTATGGAAAACAGCTTGTTTTCACGTAGGCCAGGTGAAACTCCTGTGCAGTATTTATGATGATGAGTGAGACTACTGGTTAGTAGTCCAATTAGGCTAAGCAAGGACCAAATGAATTTTTTGAGTCAGTACAGTGGGAGGCCAGTGTGTATGTCCTTAGACTCATACAAGGTCTTTAATTAGATGATATGCTGGGGCTATTCAGTTGCATTAGCAGTTGTAATTTATTTGTTAGAAAACCTCAGATACATCACTACATTAGCAACAACAGAAAATAAATATTGGACCCTGAGGGTAAGCATGAGTGTTGCCTTCCCACACTGAATGGGGAAAGATACTAGAGAAGGATCTGAATTGGAGCGGACACTGAGTAAAGCCTAACTGCACAGCCAATTTCACAGAGTCCCCAAGAGTTTGACTGGGCAGGGTGTTGCCTCTTATGCTGTAATAATGCATGCAGGTTTTTAAAAAAGTTAGCTTTAGAAGATGTTCTTAAGTAATTTGTGTTATTAATTAAAATCATTAAAACTGTTTAAAGAAAGATTTATTTAGGGGTGTTTTGATATTTTTCTGCCATCTCTAAGACTAAGATTCTTTAGGTGGGGCAACAAAGAAAAGCTTCCTACTTCAGAAAGCATCATATTGTTTTCTTTGCTTCTAGAAATTTTATCACATCATTTGATGGCTTGTTTTCATGTTATAACGTTCAAGCTGGTGATGAATTTTTATAATGGAAATGTTACTGGGCGAAAGAGTCCGAATGGTTTAAAGGCTATCTTTACCAATATAATAATTGAGATATTTCATTCACTTCTTTCTGATTGGTTGGAAGGATGCATTTATGTGCCTATGGTCTAATAACTTTTTTTCCCTTTTTTTTTTCTATTGAGGCTTTGGCTTTGCTTATTAATTGATAATATATTAAGGGTAGTATCACTTTATTGCAGATATTTCTATTTAGTCTGTCTTTCATTTTGTGTTAGGTATATTTCAGTTGCTCTTTTTCTTAATTTCTTATTTCTCTTTTTTTATACACTTAGATAATCATTTATCTGTCTGGAAAAATTTGAGGTAAGGAATTGAATTTTTCCCACAAACAGCTAAGCAGTTTTTATAACTTAAAATTTGATTAAGCTCTACTTTGATTACTTAAGTTTTATGACTAGATTGATTATATTGTTTTCTTCATTAGTTATTTCATCAGTGAGCCCCTACTATGTTGATTTTATACTGTCTAGTGTTCTAAGGATATAGTAAAGAACAAAACAAATTATCTTGTAGGTGCATGTTCAATAATTTATATATAGTTTTTGTAAGTATATTTCTTTTTACATCTATTTCTGGGTTATCTAAATAGATTAATCTTTTTTCCTATTGACAATACCATATAATTTTAATTTATAATAGTTATATGTTTTAGATTATGATGTGGTTAATTCCCTTTTCTGTGTCAAAAATTCTTTCATCTTTCTTCCTTTCTTCCTTTTAAAAACATTGTACCAAATAACAGTGTATTTGTTGGGCATCTTTCCTAGTACTCATTCACTATGTGAATACATTTCATTTTGTGGGGTCCTGGCTTTTTCATTTGTTAAATAGGGATAACAATCTCATACAATTCTCATTATGATTAAATGAGATGATATGTGCATAGTGCCCACAACATATATATGTACTCCAATTTAAATGCTATTGTCAATTTAATGAACCCTTTTAGAGAAACAATTTTTTTTTATTTTATTGAGTTTTATAGGAACAGAGAACATCTCTACACCATCTCTAGGCTTATGTTGCAATATTTTATAAAGTTTTTCTCAGTTTTATAGTTTTTGTTACATAGATACCTTGTATTTATAATCAGTGTTATATGTTCCTTGTTCTTATTGTGGATTTTTTTTTATAATCTTCTAATTATAGAATGAGATATTCTAACTTTTTATATTATAACTGGTCATATTGATTATACATGTTGATCACACACAATTGTTTAGTATTGTTCTTTCTTTGATCTCTTTCTTTCATTGTTTAGTATCGTTCTTTCTAGGTTGTCTAGATAGGTGGTTGAATGATGAGCTGAGACAGGTGGCTTTTGTCTGGTCCTATCTAGTATATGCTTGCTTTTGTCTGGTTGTGTATACCACTGTTCTACATATTCTATAGTCTTTAGATTAATAAGAGAATACAGTCTATCATTCTCTGTGTTAAGCTGTTATTGCAGTTTTGGCTTTAAAGAATAATGGTGCTAAATGAGAAACATTTTATCATTATCTGTATCCTAGAATAGTTATTTTTGTTCTTATAATGTGTAAAGTATCTGACACTTGGATTGTTGAATTAATCCACTCACTAAATTATTACATTCAGAACCTATTTAATTGTTTCTTTAGCCTATTGTCATATTTTAATCTGGAATGAGACAGAATTCTAATTGTGTGATTTAGAATATCATAGATTCTCAGGTATGTTAGCATAGAGTTAAACTTTTCATCCATTTTTTTCAGTATCTGTTATGTTGGTTATAAGTTTTACTTTAGGATTTTGTTCTCCCATTATAAAAAAAGTTCTTTGGATTTGCCAGGTCTGTTTTTATAAAAATACCTGTTATATTTATAAATTGTTTTATAAATAGTCAATGGTTTCTTGCTCTTTCTTCTTGTTTTACTTTGCTTTATTGTTTTGAAGAGGCTGAGAGAAGGGGAAACAATGATTTTTTAATCTGGCTTCTCCGTTAGGATGCTTAATTTTCTGTTTTGTACTATAACAAGGAAATTATACAAAGCTATGAATTGGCCAGTAAGTACAGCTTGGCTTGAATCACTTTTCTACACTGTGAAACTTGTTTTTAGTTTAATTTTAAAACTTATCTCAGATTTTCTTTTTTTTTCCTTGAACCAGTTAGTTAGAAGAGCAATTTAAAAATTTTAACTACTGAAGAATTTTTATTTTCTCTTTCTCTTTAGGAGATTTCCAGTTTTATGTTGACAGAGAATGTGTTTTATTAAATTATTCTTGGCATTGTAATATGTAATTAACTTTAAGTCTACTATCACAAATTAGCATATATTCTGACTTCAGGATTTAAAGATTGCTATATATCTAATAAGTGGCTTTATTATAGTAATGATTCCTATTTCATTAATCTGTCATTAACTAAATAATTCTATATATGAACTTACCTCACATTTCTGGCTATATTTAATTCATAAATTTTGATGCCAGACTCTTAGTAGTATATAGTCATGGGTATATACTTATAGTCAGTGAAAAGCAACTCTCTTTGACTCATTTAATGTGTGTATTGGACAAGGATTCTACTTTGTACAAACTTAATACTGAAATTACTTTCTCTTGAAGTGATTTATCAGATATTCTGATAATTATTCATATTATATATACACTCATGTATGTATATACATATAAATGCATATACACATGTATCTATATCCCTATATGTCTGTATAGACAAGAGTTCTGAATTATTTTGCATTACAAGGTGTGATAAGAAAATACAGTAAATATTAATGTGAGTACTATCTAATGGAAAGGAAAGCGTCTTTAGTATGAAAGACAGCATGTCAAATCTTAGTAATCATGTGTTATGAGTTTCAATGTAGAGAAGGTGTGTTTCGAAGTGTGCCAAAAATCATAGTTATGAGCAACATATTTCAGTGGACTTGCACAGTTGTGTTTGTATTGGTTCAGATTCCAACTTTTTAAGAAATATCATGGGAAATGATATTGGTCTGTGTTTATGATTCTGAAACCAAGGTTCAGAATTCCCTGTGGAAATTACCCAACTGGTCTCATGTGAAAACAGTGCATCAGTCAAGATCCAAAATCAAGGTTATAGTGATTGTGTTTTTTGACCTTGATGGAATTTAGCCAGTGAAATTTGTATCCACAAACCTTGTAGGGAACAGTAATTGTTATTTTAAAAATGTACATACAAAATGACCTAAGAAATGGTTTTATCCTACATCATGGCAATGCTTTGTGTCATACATCACTTTGGGTACAGCAGTTTCACTCAGATAAGACCATTACATCATATCCTCAACCACCTTAATCAGTGAACCTAGTACCTTGTGACTCTTTCCCATAGACAAAATGACCATGAAAAGTAAACATTCTGGATCAATTCAGGACATATAACCAGTAATGATAGCGCAACCAAAGACATTCATGTAAGAGGACTTCCACAACTGCTTCAGAAAGTGGAGAGAATAATGGGATTGTTTAAGCAAGGGGGAGTATTTTGAAAGGGATTAATGACAATGTGTCTTACTATAATACCTGAAAAAAATATTCACTGTACTTTTCAATTAATGCTTCCTCTATTATACAATAATTATTGTCTGGTCTTTGCTTTAAGAAGAGAAAAGCATTTTATTAGTCATCACTGTTATTTAATTTATTGATTTCCATTTTGTTTACTGTTTTCTATCACATTTGACTTTCATTTTATGCATTCTGCTATATAGACGTGATCTTTTCAACTCTTATCCAAAGGCCAGGGACAGGTAGAGTGACACAACACAAATCTCATCTTGATTCATGGTCATGATTACTGTTTTGGTTCCAAGGTTAAAGCACATGCATTTTAAGAGGCTACATCTCCAATTTTGTTTATCAATTGCAAAGGTAGTGGACATTTTTAGAAATTGGGTTATAGTTTTATCTTTAGTTTGTGGTGGTGTTGTCCTTACTGAAAGTATGCACATCTCTGGATCTGCATGAATTTTTTAGTTGGAAGATGGGAAAAAAGAAATTCCGTTACTGTGAATCCTGAATACTTACTACTTCAAATTTAGGGAAATATATTCCAAATTTTATCTAAAGAGATGAGCCTTAATTTAGTTCTCTATAAAAAAAACTTAAAGCTCAAAATACCATGTTAAAGATTTTAAAAGTGGAGAATATATGAGAAAGAATTCTGAAGTGTGACAAGACAACTCTCCTTACATGTATGAAATGTTTGTTTTCTTAATCAGATGGGATTGTGTGTTTCCCTGAGCAGTAGTAAGGGAGATAAAGCCCATTCTTGTTCTCTCATCCCTACATGAACTAGATCCAATCTACTTTTAGATGTTTTATGTAATGAGCATATATTTAAAGCTTCCTCTGAAGAAATATGACTTCCTATTGTTTAATAAAGATCACTGTACAGTGTAGCTGTGAAGTGACAAGAGTCCAAGGTGTCCAAATAATTATGGAAAATTAAAACTAAGCAATTCAAGCATATAGTGCCATAAGAATTTCCGTAGTTTGATCAGGACATCTTAGAATGCTAGTCTTAACATTTGACTTTTTTTCTTTTCACTTTTGTCTCTTTATAGATAAATGATGTGGGGGATATACAGTTTCACCCAAAACATACCTTACTATAAGAAGCTAAAATTTAATGAGGAGGTCGAGTTCATGGTCCTTTGAAAAATAGAGATCAAAAGTCAATTGTTGGGTACCAGAGGAGAGATTCTGGCACAAGAGTTACAGCTGACAGTTGTTACATGGATGGTAATTGAAGCTCTGGCCTTGGACAAGGTGGCCCATGACAGTCTAGCAAGGAGATGTTTTTAAAGACTTGCTTGAAATAACTGTAGGATTTCAGGCAAGAGAGATGCTGAGATGCCAAAGGAAATGGAAAAGAAATAGACAGATAGAAAAGAACTAGGATGATCTGTGTCACAGAAACTAAGGAAAGAACTATGTCACCAGAAGAGGAGAAAGCATTGTAAGACGGAGTTTGAAAATCTTAATTATATTTAGCAATTTGGAGAAGACCACAGCATTGGTGACCCTTCCAGTTCATTTTAGGGTTGATTTCATAAAACCTAGTTTTCATGTGTTGACATTCAATGTGTTTTGTGTACTGAAATCAGTTTTCTCTTAGTGCATGGACAGCTCGAGTCTTTACTTGGTATAGCTTTGCCATCCAACAATTATGCATCAATAGTGTTGCTCTTTGTAGAGAATTTTTTTTGAGAGGGAAACTGTGTAAGTAGAAATGTATATATAACTACTACATGTGTATTTGCTATGCTTTTGTTTTTTAAAAAATGAATTAAAAATAAGCATAGGTTTCAAATGTAGAATTGAGATAAAGATCATATATACTGTCAATAACAAATCTTTGACATTAATACTAGGCAGTTATTAAATTTAGTTGTTTTCATTTGTGTATGAAAAAGTAAACTCAAAAAATTTATGCAAATACTAGAATAGATACACTAAGAAGTTGGAGGTAACCTGATTATATTTTAGCTCAGTGGTAATGGATCATTCCCCTTCTCCATTTTTCCTCCTTTTCTTTGTTTGAATTTAACATTTTCAATGTTTTGTGTTGTTAGGGGAACCCTATCTGAGGGGTGAACCGTAGGGATCTTGCCAGTCTTTGTGCTTGCTACATTGTTTAAAATGACTAGTACTTGCTTCAGTGAAATGAAGTTTATTAAAAGTACAGTGCCTGGTATGGAGATTTTCAAATAATTTTTTTACATTTTTTTCTAATACTTTTCATTTAGAAAAGTTTTGTTTTTAATTTAGTCAACAAATACTGAGGCAGTATTTGCCTGTTATGTGGTAGACATCACTTCAGGCACTGGAGTATAGGTGTGGAATAGCTCCTTTGAAGATGCTATTTTAGTAGAGAAGAGGAATAGTTAACAAATACGTATCTATACCTTGCTATGAAGAGATAGGGAAGTTTTAATATTAGTAGTTATTCAGCAGGAATTGAACTAAGAAAAAGATTGAGCTACTTGATGATTGGAAGAGATGGCACTAACCCTCCAGAATGTCTAGATTTGGAATGAGGGTGCTTTTCATAGAAAAAGCAAAGAAGAGATCCAGGATAGGAATTATGGCATGTATAAGGGAAAGTGGGAGAGATGACTTTGCAGAGGATAGACAGTGGCTGTCTTTAGGCTACCATAAAATGTTCAGGATAGAAGTATAACCACGGGAATTTTCTGAGCAGGTTCAGGAAATGACCTGATTAAAATTCTAGAAAGAGCTGTGTGAGTGGAGAATTAACAGTGGCACAGCTTCTTGGAACTTAAGTCCTCCCTCTAGTGAGTGAGAGTGGAAGCAGGAAGACTAGTTAGGCCTTGTATAGGGTGGTGGCATCAGAATTCATATAGAATATAGATAGAGTGTTTACTCAACATTACTGAACTGAGTTTGTAAATATATCATGAGTGGTAGGGAAAAACTGATATTTGAGAATATAATGTGGGTAAACATTAAGCTATTTTAGCAAAATGAATATATTCACATGGTTATAATTCTGAGCTTTGCAGAATTTACCACAGCCACACACTTATTCATTTTAACCGTTAGTTATTCATGTTTTCTATTCCTCTAGAAAAATACATCAAAAATAGAAATAAGTTACCCATGCTATTTTTCTTCATTCTTTTTAGATTTTAACCATTACTTCCTATATAGGGGGTAGAGTGGGGCTTTGGCTCACTCACACAAGCATCTGGTTTTCTTCTGCTTGGAGTATGGTTAATTACGTGACTGGTTTCTATGAGTAGACTTCCAATATGCCTTCCCCCTCTTATAAGCAATAGTTTTATTTGGGCATGTGGCTGTTTGACTAAAGACTATGTTTCTCATCTCTCTCTCTTTCATTAGTGGTGGAACTAAAGGTGATTATCCATATCTACAGAGTATAAAGAACATAGCTCTGGGGAACAGAGCCTGGCCTTGTTTCTCTCACACGAAAACAGGACCAGGTGCCCTGAGATCATGTCTTCATGAGAAATTGTAGACCTGATGTCCTTCCTTGTTTTTATAGAATTCAGAAGACAAGCCAGAGACTTCTGAGATTTCTCTGAGGAGAAGGGAAATTGAGTCTTGTCAGAATAGGAGCAAGAGTACATGATTGCCCGAAAATGTATCACTGACTGACATGGTATCAGCAGGACCCCACAATTGTCCCATCTCTTCTTGTAGCTAAATACAGCCAGAAGACTAAGTTGAGACTGGTGGGGTATGGATTAAAGCAACGTATACAAAGCTATGGGCTATTACCTGAAAGAGAACGCCCATTCTTTGGTCTCTTCTCTCACTGGGTAGAATATCTGTGTCTGTGGCAAGCCTTAGAAGAGCTATGTGGAAAAGTTGAGAATAGCAGAGTAACAAATTAGAGTATAGGATCCCTGGCAGCTTTGCAGAGGTGTGTCACCACCTAGCTCAGACTTCTGTGTGAGAGAGAACTAAACTTCTATTATATTTAAGCTAATTTGTTTAACTCATTTAAGTTTAGGTATTTGGGTATTTGTTATGGTAAGTTTTGGTTATGTCTATATCCTAACTATGGTTGACTTTATAATGTAAGTAATTTACCATGTCCTTATTATCTGTTTCTTCAACTATAGACATGAAGTTATGTGCCAGCCTGAGTCATTCTGCCCCTTCCATTCTTGCTAAAGTGTTTCCACCCTTAGGTAAGACAGTTGCTGTTGTAGCTTTCCTTGCAGCTACATGTGTACATATATTTTGCAGCTACATGTGATGACATATATTTTGGTGCATGAGACAAGAAACCATCATTGTTGGTGTAGTGGATTGACAACTGATGGTCAATTTATAACTCCCAGCTAAACTGAGTAAGTGTGGTGCTGGGTGTGGGAGGCCCACCTGGAGACTGTTACCAGCAACATAAGAGGCAGAACTGGAGAAGAAGAAGAAAGGCTGTTGGGAGCTGGCCGAAGCTCTAAGGAGCTGTTGGTTCTGTTGGAGGAGCTTGTCATGCTGGCTTTCCTGATGAACGTGGCTGTTTTCATCTTCCAAGGAGCTAAGCACCTTATTGGCACTGAAAATACCTTCAGTTCACTTTAGGGGAGATGTGTTCCTCACTTGGAGCATTGCTTCCTAGCTCCGGAAGGGAAGATGGTACACTGCCAGTCTCATGGAGAAGCTTGCTGCATTGGCTTTGCTGATGGGAACTCATCTGTCTTCACCATTGGAGGAGCTCAGGACCTCACTGTTGCTGATGGTGGTTATGGTTCCTTTGGAGGAGCTGTGGTTCTTACTTTGTGCATCACTTTTCTGGCTCCAGTGTAGATCCCTCAGCCTGCTAGCACAGATCCTTCATCCCACAGGCACAGACTTCCTAGATTACACCACTGTCCTTTGGGCCTTCCCAGTGCAGATCCTTGAAACAGGCCTGCATGAGATATTGTTATGGGCTCTGGGCCTCCAGTTTGATTCATGGGAGGGATTGTTATGAGTTCTAGGTCTTTAGCTGGACTCATGCAGGACATTGCTATGGGATCTAGGCCTTTGGCTAGATTCCTTTTTCTTCTGTGTGGACAAATTTCCTGCATTCTCTTGTATATCATTCTTGGGTGACTATTATAAATGACCTTATAAAATATGTGACCTGTATTATATTATTCCCCCTTGCAAAATAAGTCCCAAAGCAACACAGTTAGCATTGGTCTTTTCCCTACCCTCTCTAAGTCTAGAGCCATGACAGTCCTGTCTGGACTCATAGCATAACAACCATTTTGTGACTGAGAGAAATACTAAGGAATTTCCAAGTTATGGGCTTAGACATACATGAATCTGAAGCCACTGCCATGAGTACCTGCTTCTAGAATTTTTTTTCCATTTAAGAGCTCATACTTACTGCAAGTATAAAGTGAAAATTACTTAATGGTATCAAGGTTAACTACTTTTTATTGCATTAGCTTGTAGAATGCTTTGGTCACATTTCTTTTCATTTACTTTTTCTTATAGTTTAATTTTTTTCTTGCCTTCTTAAATTGTTCAAAATTATAAATCATAGCTCTCAATATGGATAGTACTACTTGATAGTGGACATTTAAGAAAATTTTGAGGGTACCTGTTGGTTTTGTTTTGTGATTGGAGGTTGATACTGTTGTTTAGTGGGCAGACTACAGGAGTGTAGAAATTTGAAAAGCACAGTGAAGATTTGTGCTTCCTCCTATCTGATATCTCAATGTCCTATTAAGCATTTACTTTATGTATGCAAAAACTTGTTTGTAATTATTTAAACAGAGTATAATTCTTTATAAAGTGCAGAGTATCATTTTATTATTTTAATATGTGGCAGATGTTTTTAGATATGTAGACAGCTCCTGGGTAAATCGAGGGATACTGAACTTTATTTTGTTAGGAACTTGAGAATTGCTCACCATGTTATAAAATAATGTCACCAACAGCAGTGATGCTTGTGATATTTGTTTTCCGAATACAGGATGCTTGTGTCAGTGTTCATTTTCAGTTGTCACATTCCCCTTGATTTTATGGGTATATACAAAAACTATTTAGCCCTTATTTCAAAATGTCAAAAATAAAGAATAGTGTTGACAACATTTTGTAAAATATTGCCAGACTTCTGTCAACCCAGACCTCTTCATTATATAAGTAGGTGTACATATCTAGTTTATTTTGTCTTCTAGACCAGTTATGTGTCATTGCTTATTGTGAAATATGTGTTCTTTCAGTTATTTCACACTGCTGTTTATTCCAGGTAGGGTTAGTTATTTATATTTTTGAAAATGTCTTTGCAGATAATATAACTGAGCTCTAAATTTCATTTCTGGGTGGGAAGAAGCATTATTTATGTATTTTTAAGGGGGCATATCCATTGGGACTCAGCAGGAAATAGTTGTCACACTTCAAGACACAATTCCTATATTACGGAGTTGGGCAGGACCCAGGGACCCCATGAGGGACAGTGAAGCATTCAGAAACTAACTACAGCAGGAAGGGAACTATAGGGCTAAATTAGCAGAGAGAGAGAGCCGTGGCCGGAACTGAGTGGGTACTGCCATGGCAGAAAAGAGGTTTACTGTGGAGCTGTGCGCTCTGGTGAAGAACCCAGTCACTGTCAAGATCTACACGACAGGGGGTCAGCCAAGGGGTAAAGCTCCTATCATCTTTCTGCCTCTGATTCTGTGCTGGAACCTCCTTAAAAAAGGAACCCAGAAGAGAGCCAGTACAAATATCCAGTGGTCATTGCTCATTAGTCTCCCAGGGCACAGAGCAGGTAAAGAATGTGGGAGAGTAGATTTGGAGGGCGTAGCAGGTGTATACAGGACATGGGGTGTGCATTTGAGTAGATTTGAGTCAGTACTCCAAAGGATGGCAATAATCTCTATTTTTGTTTGTCTTCCTAGATATATCCTTTCTGTAGTCACCTCCTCTCTTACTCTAAACTGGTGGTGGACAGAGGCTGAGAGTTGTCATTCTCTTTTGAATTGGAGAGTCATTGTTTTTTATTCATTCTGTTTGAACCTTTTCACATGTACCTTTGTAAGAAAGGATATGTGATGAATTTTGGCTATACACAGGTCTGAAGTCTTCTGTAGTTTAGTTGGGAAATTGGCTAGACATAGCGCTCTGGATTGGATTTATTTTCCCTGTGAATTTTGAAGGCATTACTTTGCTGTCTTCTAACATCAAGTATTGCTAATTAAAAGTTTGAAGTCTGGTTTCATTCATTATTAAATGACCTATTTTTTCTCTTCTCAAATACTTTGTGTTTTTGTCTTTGTCCTTGAGTATTTGAAAATGTTTAAAGTAATCATTTGAGTGTTTTAAAAAATTGTGTGAGGCGCTTCGTTACATTCTGCATGGAGCATAATCTCTCAATTCTTGGATGTTCTACTTTTGGAGAACTTTGAAGGGGGAGGATGGAAAGGAAAGGATGGAATTTTCTATGCTTTAGGATAAAACAGCTCTTTGAAATCATCATACTATCTTTATTAATACATACTTACAAGTCCCAGAATGTTCTATTTTGGTGAATTTTCTAATCATACTGCTAAGGTTATCATCAGTGATGTACCTGTCTCTTGCCTTTACTTTAGGTACACAGAAATAAAGATAAATCAACATTTTAATAGTATATTCACAGCTATTTAACTAAAATATTTCTTATTTCATGTTTTAATTTTTGTGTGACTTGGAAATTTTACCTTGACTTTCCTGTGTAGTAACTGAGTTATTAACTGAAGTAAGCCCCATATATTCCAAATTGACCTTACTATGAAATATAAATATAAAACACCTAAGTAGAGAATGGAATTTCAAAAGCAACTTGTTGCTTTTTTAAGAAGAATTTTTTTTCCTAGAGACACTAATCAGATATTTTATACATTAAGAATAAAAATTGAAAAGTTCTCATTAATTAATTTTCCAATTCATTTTAATATGTGAATCTCATGTTCAGTCATTTAGAAACTTTGTAAGAGTCTTTAGAGGAGTTTTTTTTTTTAAGTAATGCTATCATTTAGTTAACCAAAACTCGAACTGTAAGTCTTCAGCAGTTTTAAGAACCAAACAATAAGAAGGGGAGTCAAAAGTATATTCTGAAAAACTCCTGAGGTATGTGCTATGGTCAGAGAGAAACCTAAATTAAAAAAAACAAAAACAGAAACAACAACTTTGGGCAGAAGTAGCCCAACTTTTTCTGTGTGCATGGTCGTCGGGCTGTGCTCCCTGACCATATCAATATGTAATGTCTGTAGTGGGTGATAGCATCTGTGTTTTTTACCCCAAGAAGCAAATGTGTGACAATGACTTTCTATGAAGCAGCTTTTATTCTCATTAAGGACAGATCTCTTCAGCATATTTGCTTAGATACTGTATTTTGTACTTGTTTTCCTTCCTCACCAGGGACCTCATTGAGCCCATAGTGTTTTTTTTGTTTTTAAATTTCAGAATTACATGTTACTGTCCAGAGACCTCACAACAGAACAGTCTCAATGTTGTCATGAAAATATGTAGTTTAAAACGTCAGCCATACGTAATGTGCGTGAAATATTAATGCTTATCAATTTCTGAGATGTTGTTCTTTAGAGAATGAAGGTTAAAAAGCGAGTGGTATAGTGCATCTGGCTTCTAAAAGAAATGAGTAATATTAAATGACACTTTTCAGTCCTAGACATTTGAACTCATCTTATTTCTGCTTCTGAGTTTGCTTAGAGACCTTAAGCAGTCTGACCAAGTTTGCTAATGATAGTGTTCACATTTGGATTCAATTTTTTGCCACATTTCTTAGGTGTTTGCTTAATCGTGAGCCCCTACCTGAAGGCTTTCATTCTCAGTCTCTCACTTCTGCCCCGTAACACTGACTTTGGTTAGGAACAGTTATCATTGAACGAGTAACTTAATCCAAATGTCTCTTTTACTTCAGTTTTTACTCTTTAGTTTCTTTATTGTATATCTCCAAAGTTTTTATGTATTTTTGTGAATATAGAAATAGCTTATGCTTGTAATAAAGTGTTTGGAAAATTCAGAAGTAGGAAAATAGACAGGCAAACACTTGTAATCTACCCAGTCACAAGTGCTAAAAATTCATCTTTATCATTGCTGTTTCTGGACCTTCCGTTTATCATGGCATAGAAACAGATTTATATATTACTTTCTTCCTACCATTTAGCATTTGAAGTGGTAGAAAATTAGAAGTTGTAGAAAATCTTCATCACTGAATATTTTCGTACTTAAAAAAAAAAACCTCTAATAGTTTTTTAGTGGTTGGATATTCTTCCTTCATATATACATGGCATAATTTACTTAACATTTATACTGTTATAACCATCTGCATATCCCTTATTGGTAAGAAGGTAGATTTTAATTTATAGACTGGGAAAAGTAAATTAAAGAGCATGCACAGTTGAGAATTTCACACTGAATCATTTTGTGTAGGACAAGACTGCTGAGAGGTGCTTATATTTATATTTATATTGAATAGTTTGTAAGTATACTTATCTGGCTGGAACCCTGTCAATTGGGTATTTTATTAAACATATCTTTATATAGTAGATTTCTTTCAGTTCTTAGTTTTTTTTTTTTTTTTTTTGCTATTCTGGGGATTGAAGCCAGGGCCTTTATAGACCAGGCAAATGTTCTGCCAGTAAACTAGAGCCCATGGACTTCTTTCATTTATTTATTTTTTAAAACAAAAGCGTATGTACTGTGTTCCATAAAAAGTTTGTTAGACATTTTTTGTGTATTTGATCAACATAAATGAAGTCTTGTTTTAATTTGCATTTATTTATTTGTATGTAGTTATGGTTTAAATGTGGAGAAATGCCCACTTTTCACATGATTTTTAGCTATGAGTGAGCCTAGTTATTATGAAGGCTCTTGTGAGATTGGTGGGAGCCCAGACTTTGCAGTTGGGGTGTGTGAGCAGCCTGGGAGAAGAGATTCACATGTTTGGGAAGGTTAGCAGATTGGCAGCAGAGAGGAGAATTTAGTGGTGGTCCACAGTGTAATGAATAAGAGCACCAGTGAATGCTGAACAGAGAAAGATGGACGAGATGGAGAAGAGACAATAGCCATAGGAGATACTTAAGAAACAATAAGAGGCAAACAGGGACCAAATGTGGAGAATTCATAGCTCATTCTTAAGACCTTGCAGTTGCCACCGTTGGATGAGGATGTCATTACTAAAATCTGAAATAAAGAGCAAAGGATTTGTACATACTTGGGGGTGTTGTTGGCACTGAACTCAAAGCATATATCATAGTGGCTTAAACTCCGCGATTTACTTTGTAAGAGCACAGGGTCTGGGACAGTGGTTCAGTGATACATCAAGTACAGTTCCTCCTTTCTGATCTTCCATCCCTCTCAAGGGCCTTTGCCTTTCTGGTTGCAGATGCCTGCAGATGAGGTGTCTGTGATGAGGTGAAGTAAAGGGAGGAGCCCATGGACTCTGCCCAGAGAGCACACATTCTGTAAAGGAAGATCTCGCCACACCTCAACTCTCTATACTTATAGGCAAATGGCAGCAGCAAGGGAGGCTAGAATATTAGTAATTTTCTTACCAGTCTCAGTATTGGAGGCAAAAAGAGAAGAGATTTGTAATGAGAGTTAAACTGCAGACAGTATGCTGAGGCAATGATAATGAATTTAATTTTGGCTATGTCTGGAAGAAACTTTTATGCAATGAAAAAGAGTGCCTAAATTTCGGAAGAAGTTGTAGGACTTGAAAGAAAGTTGGAGATGCGGTCTACATTTGCTTTATTCCAAATTCCAATTTCTAAGGTCTTCTTCCTGTTTCCATGGCCTCCTTTGTTTTGCAAATCCTATTTAGTAGGTCTTTTGTCAGTTTCTTGTATCAGGACCACACCCTGCACCTCCATCCACAGGGTCAAACTCATCGTTGTGAAGTCTTCATCCTGGTCTGTAAACCAGGAAATATATGCCCTTAGGACTGAGTACTCCCATATACTCTTGGGACTAAATAAATTAATGCCTGGGTGGGTATTTCTCATGCCAATTGCTACTTCTTTTCCTGCCACTCTCTGCAGCATTGACCTAGAAAGAACTGGCTTCCAGGTGGAACATTGCTAAGTATACTACTGCTAAAACTGTACAAGGGAAATGACCCCTCCCAAAAATTAGAAACCCCTTTTTTTGTAGTTTTGCTTTTTCTCTCATTAATGCTCCTTTCCTACCCTCCCTACAGCACATGGGGATCAAAGTCACACCTAAAAAGATTTCAGGATCAACACAAACTGCTTCCTCCCCAGGCAGAAAGGCTTTTCAGTAATTTGAAGCCTCTTACAACTTTTATTTGTATGGGTTGTATTTTCATATGTAGCAAGTCAGTAAACATTATTGAATTTTTTTGTCTTAAACAAAGATAATGATCTCTCTTTATGCTATGAATTTCAAGGAGATGGTTCCTTTTTGAATTAAACTAAGTGGTATCTCACAGCTGCAGTGCTACAGTGGTGTTTTCATGTCAGTGAGAGTACCCATTCCCCGGGGTCACTTTAGCATTCCCTTTATACCATCACTTACAACACGATATAACCTTAAGTGTTTTTCTATAGGACCTTTTGCTCCATGCATATACTTGAAGTTGTATTGTCTGTCATTGTTTATGAATACTGTTTATCTGGGATGATAATAAGCTTTAGCATGGAAATCTCTATTGTCCTTGCATGCATGTGGCACACTTTGTCCCAGTATAGCTAAGCAGCTTTTGATGCTTAATGTGCTGTTTTGTCATGTTCTATAGCAAACATGGGTGGTATTTTAATTTTGACACCTCAGGGCCTCTAGTTTCTCTATATTCTTTTCCTCTTCTGATAGTTCCTGTCTTCTCCTTTTCATTATCCAATGGCCTGAGTGGAGGCCAAAGGAAAGCAAGACTCTCCCTCCTAGGATGTTGCCCCAGGGGTGACCTTGGCCAGGAGCTGGTTTGTAGTGATTGATCACAATGGGCTCTTTGGAAAAGGCTGGGACCGGAGTTTTCTACAAGCCCAAGAGCACACATAGCTCTGGAGCTTTGCCTTGGGCTCCAGATGGGTGTTACAGAACCTTGAGACCATGGCACACAGCATGGTCAACTCTCCCTGTTGATCTGCCCCCACTTTCTGCACATCCCCTTTCTCTTGCAAGTCCTTTCTTCTCCCATCCTTCTGCCCCAGCCCCATTTCTCTAAGGATTTACTATGAATAGTGTGGGTCATAGAGAATGAATGTGTCCTTCCAAAGTGTTTAACTTAATTTGTAATAGGAAAAAATCCTCCTTTTTCCTTGAAATTTTTGAGGTATTAAAAGTGTCTGCATTGAAATTATAGTTCTGTACTTGCTGGCTATTTGATTATGGACACTTACATCTCAGTTTCCTGCTCTGTAATAAAGAGATAATAATAGTATTTAGCTCAGTGTGGTTATGTCCAATTGGTGAATAAAAAAATACTTTAGTCCACCCAGAAAGTGGTCACCGCATCATAGCTGTTGTTCATAGAGTTGTTTTACAGGGTGTGATAGGAAAATGTGCTTCCAGGTCTCCTGGTACAAGCATTGTTGAATTATGGTCCAGTTGCTGCCTGTGTCTACCTTCACTCCAGTGCCTTGCTTTCCTGTAAGCTCCTCCTAACCAGTGATGGGGCACAGAAAGGGCAGTGGGGCAGGTCTATTCCCATGAAATGTGAGCCCTGTCTGTTGGATGACTTTAGCTCTGTGACTCCACTTTGGCTGGGTGAACCTCTCTTGGGACTTCTTTGTTGTTCAGTCTCCTTTCTTTCATTTCACAGGCATGAGATCTGCACCATGCTTCCTGCTTTCTCCTGCTTCCTACTCTATTTTTTACATATCTCATGTTAAAAACTTAATAAAATGTGTTAAATTCGTTCCTTAAATGATAGACTCTGTTTTCACTTTGCTTGGTGAATAGTTGATAAAGACTCTGTTGACCACTGTGAATGGCAGGGATGGAGGAACTCTTTGAGCTTTGAGTTAATAAACCTGATGACTATGTCAAGGGATATTCCTAGAAATCTATAGCAATGGCATGTCTGATGTCCTGAGTAACAATCAAGCCTTTGAAAATTTGATGTGAGTCCATTTTGTAAAAGAGACTTGCTACATTAGAAAGATCATATGCCATGATCATGATTTCATTCCCTGGATACAAGAATGTTTCATCATGTGCAAATCAATAAACACAGTAGAACATATACATAATACAATTAAGGATAAAAAAATCACATGATCATCATAATAGATGCAGAAAACACTTTTGCAGAATTCAATATCCTCTTATGATGAAAGCTCTGAATAAATTAGGTATATAAAATCTTTCCTTAACATAATAAAGGCTGTTTGACTTAACTCCTGGCCAAGAGCATGCTGAATGTTTTCCTTTTCTTTTTTTTTCTTTTTCTCTTTTCTTTTTGTCTTTTTGAGACAAGGTCTTGCTGTGCAGTTCAGGCTGGCCTTGAGTTCACTTTGTTAGCCCAGGCTGGTCTCCTACTCGCAATGGTCCTCCTGCCTGAGCCTCCTGAGTGCTGGGATTACAGGCGTGTACCACCACATCTGGCTGAATGTTTTTATCATACTGAAAGTTTTACCTTCAAAAATCAGAAACAAGACCATGGTGTCTATTTTCATGATTCTTATTTACTATAGAATTGTATTTGTTTTACCCAGGTGAATTAGGCAAGAGGGAAAAAAATGGATACATTCAGGAAAGAATCTCAGTTATCCCTGTTTGTAGGAAATATATTTCTATACTTAGGCACCTTAAAGATCCCACTAAAAGACTTAAAGATGATAAACACTTTCTTCAAAATAGAAGGATACAGAATCTCCACACAAAAAAATTCAGTAGATTTCTGTATAACAACAATGAACTCACTGAAAAAGAACTCAAGAAATCAGTACAGTTCACAATTACTCAAAAAATGCCTAAGAATAAACCTACCTAAGCATTGTAAAAGACCTCTACAATTAAAATTACAACACATGAAAGAAATTGAAGACACTAGAAGATGGGAAAAAATGGCCACACTGTCAGAGATGATCTACAGATTCAGTGCAGTCCCCATTAAAATACCAATGACTGTTTTATCCTAAAATTCATATTGCAACACAAAAGACATCAAAATAACCAAAGCAATACTGAACAAAAAGAGCAATTCTGTAGTCAGCACAACACCTGATTTCAAATTATGCTACTGAGCCCTAGTAACAAAAACTATTTTGTATTGTCATAAAACAGACATATAGACCTATAGAATAGAATTGAGAACCTATAAACAAATCCATGTTTAGTTATTGATTCTTGACAAAGACACAAAAAGTATATCAGAGAAAAGGTAGCCTGTTAGAAATGCTGCTGGGAAAACTGAATATTCACATAAAGAAGATTAAAATTAGATCTTTATCTCTCACTGTGTACAAATATGCACTCAAATTGGATCAAAGATCTTAATATAAGACCTGAAACTTTGAAACTAGTAGAACGTGTTGTAGGGGAAATACTTAAAGATACTGGCATAGGCAGCAATTTCCTGAGTAGGGAGTCAGGAAACAACTGGAGATATGTATTTAAAAGGAATAAAATCAGCATTCAAAAGAGATACCTGTGTACTCATGTTTATTGGGCACTATTCACAGTAGCCAAGATATAAGTTCCGCCTAGATGCTCATCAACAGACGAATGGATAAAGAAAATGTATATATAAATACTGTTCACCCATAAAGAGGAGTGAAATGTCATTTACATGAAAACAGATGGAGCTATAGGATATCATGGTAAGTGAAATAAGCGAGACACAGAAAGACAAATATTACATGATTTCTTTCAACATGGAAACAAAAATGAAAACCAAAGCTAAAACAAAAAGATGATTAGAAAGTAAAGGAGAACTGTTAGAGAAGGAAAACAGGCAGAGGGACAGGGGAAGACACAAAGAGTAGATGGGAAGGCAGACATGATCAAAACATCATATCTGTATGTATGGCAATGTCAGAGTGAAGCCCACTGAAGTACCCAGTTTAAAAAAGAAGATGCTTGGTAAGAATGCAGATGAAAAAAGATTTTCCTGCTGAATTTTGGCTGAGCAGTTTATGGTAAAAAAATTTGCCCCCAGATATAGAATGCACCAACATTAACAATTTAATAAATGAATCAGATATGTGCTATCAAAAATAGTAGGTGACTAACATGCTTATTAAGTTAATCACTGATAGAAAAGCAAATTTTTCATTTTTCTCAAGATGCTTAGTGAGGAGTTTAGCCTCATTTTCTCTCTTAGCTTCCAAATGAAAATTGTTGATGCAAGTTGAAAGATGTGATTATTTGTTAACTTGCCTGGGACTTTGGAAAGCAAGTTTCATGCCCATGCATCAGAATGCTCAGGAAAACATGAAAAGCCCTTGAAAGATGTTTCAGAAGCACTTTTCTTTTCTTTTGCAAAATCTTCAGAAATATAACTTTTGTGTGTAAATCTCCAGACTTCCTTTTTCTACCATCCTCATCTCCTGGGAGTTCCTTGAAGCTGCTGGTTGCTTTCCTGTCAGAAAGTCTTGGGAGCAAAAGTCAAATCATTGCATTTTTCACACAGGTACAAAGTATTAATACAGTTTACCCACTTGGAAATATTTATTTTAACCTGTGGTGGCCTCTGAATAAGTGTGTGAAACAGAATGTAATGGGAAGAAAAACCTGGGCATTGAAGTCTGTGGCCTCTGTTCCGGCAGTGACCCCTGAGGGCTGTGTGTGTGTGAGTAAAGCACCGTCTTCTGAGGACACTGCCTCCTTGAGTCTTTCTCCCTTCTTCTTGCTGGTTACTGGGATTGAGAAAGGGCATTGTTTTTTTCAGGAACACTTATAAAACTACAAAACCTTAGCTATAAGCAAAGTGTTGAGCATCCTAATGAGGTCAGTCTCAGTGATGGCATACCTTTTAGAGCTTTCGGTGTAACAGCCAGCCAGCTGTGGCACGAGTGCCGTAGGTTCACCATCAGTGGTATAGAAGGCTCCATCCTGGCAGCTGCTGTGTAGTAGTAGTTCCTTATTGTGTTTTTTTCAAATACAGCTGCTCCCACCTGGGCGTGATGTTGTTGGCTTTGCTAGATTGCTTTGAATCCTATGCAATAATGAATAATTTAACACCTTTACCATTGTAATGCTTACTACTGCTTTGTGCCCAGCACATTTTTTTTCTTGTTGTTTTTCCATTTTGTAAACCAAAATTTGCTTGAAAGAGAGAATAATCTAAGTAAAAAGTAGTTTGGAGTAATAGCTGATGAGGCTATCTAGATTTTCTTTGCAATTTATTTTCTATCGTTTTAAGCTGAAACTAACTTACTTTTGAAAACTCAAGTTAAGGCACTATAAGGATCATATCTTTTCCATAGGGCTATTGTGAATGATTTTTTTTCCAGTTTTTTCTGTAGTTTAGGCTGGCCTTGAACTCTCTGTGTTGCCCAGGCTGGCTTCAAATTCACAATGATCCGCCTACCTCAGCTCCCAAGTGCTGGGATTACAGGCAGATATCATCACGCCTCTATTAAGTTAATAATTAAGTGAACACATACTCTGAATTAAATAGGTATAGCAAAGATTCAGTATGTTTTAACCATTTTTTATTCACCACATAAATTGAGTTAATAGATGAGCAATAACTATAAGAAAATGGAAAAAAGATAGAGCTGCATATATAATTATTGAAAGAAAGTAGTAAAAGAAGATCCTTCAGAGCTGCAAGGAGTTTAGCACAGGTTGCTTCTGATAGGAGGTGACTGTTGAATTGGATTATATATGTTGAATTGAGGTCATTGGAGCAATGATTCCTGAACCTTAGTGTGCATTAAAGTCACCTGAAAAATCCTATGCACTGCACATATCTGGGCCTGTTTGCTTCCAGGCATGTTGGGTCAGTAGGGGTGCATTTTAATAAGCATTGCAGTTTTGACGATTTTTGGTAGAAATTTTTTGGTGGAGGTTTTCTGCTAGTCTTGTGTGGCATGGAATACAGCTGTAGAGGAGGGAGGGAAAGTGTGGGTCATCGCAGGAAGAGGGCTTTCACCTCTTAGCCATGTAATCAGCTTTAGTATTGTTGTGTTTTGATTTTTGGAGCTTCATTTTGACTATACTTAAGCCTGTTTCCCACTGGTGTGTTTTTATGAAGATGTAAATAATTAGTGTGCTTCTTTTGTAAAATTATTGGTTCCTTAATTTGGAGAGATTCCAGTGTATTCTTCACTTTTATAGCTTATATCACAATGCCTTTATTTCAATGTTCCTGTGCTGATTCTGAATATATATTCTTTATTTATATAGTCTGATTTTAAACACTTTATTCTTGGTTTTAGATTGCTATATTTGCTCAATGCTACATCTAATTAAACTCAACCTAAAGTTTACTTTTGAGATTTACAAACATATACATCAAGATTCTCAATGTTTATAAAATATTTATGATGATTTTCTTAGTATTTCAGACATTTATACTTTTTGCTTTAGGCTTCAATTTAGTTTACTGTCTTACCAGCATATAAAGTGATTTTTCTTACACAGTGTTGTTAAATCAGTTTTATGTCTTTTTATCTTTTAGAGTAGAGATAAATAACTTTTGCTTACTAGATTTGGCAGTACCTTTATCACTTAATATCTGAACATCTTCAGTACTTTAATTTTAATATGTCTAAATGGAATTTGTAAGATATAACACTTTCCTTTTTGTATCTTTCACGATAATATGTTTCAGAAATTAAACTGTGAAATTCCTGCAGATAAACAGCTAGAACTCACTGTTTCCTTACTGCTGAATGCTTAGAATTGCTCCTGTTTTCTCCTTTGATGTTATTCTAATTATTGTATTGAATGAGGAAGCACACAGCACTGATGTACAACTATAATATGACTTTATGCTTTCTTCTCTATCTCTTTAAATGCTTTCAGTGGTGTATATGACTGTGTGTGTGTGTGTGTGTGTGTGCACATGTGTGCACATGCATATGTGTGCATGTGTGTAAAACTTTTCTTCTTGGATGGGATCTCAGGTAGATGCCATAACTTTACCTGCATAATGACAATGATACTATATCAACTTCTCTTGCCTGTAGTTCTCTGCAGTCTCAGCTCAATAATGAATATCCAGTCCTACGTCATAGTCAAAGCCCCCAACTGCATTTAACGTTGAAAATTTTCTCTTCTGCAGGTCAGCCTACTCCAGGCTCAAGCCAGTAGTGGGAGAGAGGTGCAGTAGTATTTCATGACTTAGGTTGTTTTGGTTTTGATCCTTTGTTGCTTTGACTAAAGTTGGTATCAGGAGAATTCTGTTTTAATATCCTGTTGCATTACACTGGGCCAAAACTAGCAATATTAAAGCTGGTAAACAGGGCCTGAATAGCCACTACGTGATAGTAAATTATTAGGAAGCTTGACTTCAGTTGGAATTTTCTGTGTCCTGAGAACATGGTAAATACATAGCTAACTCTTGGTTGATTTGGTTTGGCAGAGATTATAGTGTCATGGTGGTAAATATATATATATATATATATATATTTATGTATAATTTATAAATAATTTATAATTCACATATGTACATGAATAGTAAAGCATGTAACATCTGTACAACGGTATTAATTATCACTAGAGTGACTATAAAACAAGTACAAGGAGGTGGTGGCATTTGAACCAGGTCTTGAGAAAACATGTGAACAAAGAAGGGTTTAGAGGAGGCACAAGAAGGAATAGCAAGAGCTGAGACACAGGTGTAGGAGGATGATAGGTAGGTTGGTAGGACTTTGTGTAATTTGGTGAGATTTAAAGGACAGTGTGCATTGTTGAGGGAGGTAAATTAAAATTTGAAAATCAAATCATGGATGTCCCTAGGTATTGTGGCAATGAAGTTGGGACTTTATGAAGGTAGTAGTTGAGTTGTAATATAGCACATTTCCAGCATATGTAGAGATCTGAGACCTAATTTGATTGATCTTTGAAGATAATGTGGAATCCATACTGGTTACACAACCTCCAATCCAAGGACCTATAAGAAAGATATTATCATCTCAAGTCTTTTGTGTTCATTTTCCTGTTTTGAACTTACAATGATAGCTCCTCTTTTCCTCATTCTTGGGATTTGTGGTTGAGAATGTAGGATATATTTATTTGGCTTAGATTTTTATCAGTGAAAAGCAGTAACTGAGAAACCTTATTTGAAATTTTAATTCTCTCTAAAGCACTTTGACCTTACCTTTATTATGAGTTATGGGATGATAAAAACTAGAAAAAATATAACAAGGCTTAGAATAGAATGATTGTTTTTAACCTCTTTTCATTTTGATATTGTTGTTTTTAGCTTTATTCTATCTTTTGAACTTTGCTGAGTGCCTTAAGCCTTAAGTGAATCCTCCCCACTTTCTATTCTCTTAAACTTAAATATCTGTCTGACCTTTTAAATCACATCATGGATTCCCAATCCCTTATCTAATGTGATTTTGGGTAAACTCTTATACACATTTATACCTGAGTTCCTGGCCTCAAACTGTGTAACTTAAGATGCTTTATAAGGGAAATAAAAGAGAGTTTTCTAGTTAATTTGCTAATCAATATTGTATTCTATGCTTGTTTGTGAGTTCTACTCTTATAAAATGTTTCCTGTGTATTAGTGTGATAATGCGGGTTACACAATGACATTTTAAATCTCTCTAATAATGCTGAGCATGCCTTTGACTATATCAGCATTACTGTAGATGTTCTTTGAGAAGGAATCTCTTAGAAAAAATGTTTAAAAATGTATCCTTCAGATGGTTCATCTGTTGGAAATGTGTTTGTTAGTTAATCAGTGTATCAGTTAGGGTTCAGTAAAGGAACAGACTTAATATATATGCAGGACTTACAGAGTAGGTTTATAGTGCTCACCTGTAGTCAGGAGTGGATCAATGTGAAAAGGAGTCCCAGGAGATCCTGTGTGCTAGAGATCCAAAAGACTCAGTCAAAAGTCAAAGGACTCCTATAGAGTCACAGGCAAGCTGTTTCAGGAAGCCCAAAGGTCTGAGCTGGAAGACTAAATAGTCTGAGCTGAAAGGTTAAAGACTGACATCTGAAGGTGAGGAGCTCTTCAGAAAGAGCCAAAATTTTGACTTCCTTCTTTCTTGCATTTTTATTCCAAACAGGCTACAAACCTGTTGGTTGGTGCCACCCATACCCAGGGATCATCTTCTGCCTTCAGTAAATCCATTCTCTAGACACACCCAGAACTTTGCCAAACCAGTCAGCCATGCCTTTCTTATTTGAGTTGACACTACTGTTAACTATCACAATAAAGAATGCTTATTTTCAACATTAATTGAAAATTACCATTAATTTAAAAAATGAATTCTCATGTGAATATGAAATCCTACCCAGTCACAGTTGAATTATGTTCCTGCTTCCTTAGTCCACTTAATCTTGCCTTTGTGATACTTAACCTCAATTTTTTCTCAAGCTTTTTCCCTGGAAAGGACTGTATAAGGTGTTTGAGCTTTGGGTTATATTAGTGTTCGATCCTGTATTCATATTGGTGCCTTGTTGCCTGGAAACTAGATTTCTGCCTTACTTTTCCATGAGCACCTCTCTGCTGGGCATCCCATTTCCCCATGAGACTCAGTGTGCTGATCTTGATTTCTTTGCTTGCCTCTTTGTGAGGCCTCTTTGCTCATACAGTGCTTTCCATGCTTGTGCTTGGCAGTTGGTCTTGGCCTGGATCCTGTATTTCCTTCGAACTTTTTGCCTCCTGATGATTCTCAACCTACCTTTTCATCTTGCAGACACATCTTCTATTTTAGATCTTCTCTTAGACCCATGGCCTTTTTATCACCTCTTCATTAATACTTGGTATTTTTTCTTGCTTTGTATTCTTAGCATTGTGGAATTTTGAATTATGCCTTCTCTAGTGTATCTTGTCAAACCACTCAATTTTACGGTGAAATTGTCTTTGTCAAATGTCATAGTCTGGTTTGATAACATTGTAACTTCTTAAAGAACTGGACTGCTTGCTAGAGAAATCAAACATAAACAGCTTGCTTTGTATGTAAAATTACTATACTATCAAAATACCACAATCCTGTGTCCATTTGTTTCCCTCTCCAAAGAGTATCACATTTTATCATCCTGATGCAATTTTTCATATGATTTCAGGTCAGAGTACAGCTATAAATGGCAGGTCAACAACTGAAGAGTTTAAAGCTCTTATATATTTTCATAGTTTAACCAAGAACACATTAGAAAACCAGAGATAAAACAGACTATAAGTCTTCTCTCCTGTTAATCTTTGATTCATAACCTTCTCTAGGAAGGATGTTTTTCAAAAATGAAACTTTTAGGGAAATAAGTTTTGGTAATTCGATGTTATGATGAGTGCAAATTCATTAACGTGGGTTGGAAATTAAGTAAATCTTGATTCTTTATCTACTCATTGTCTTGGTTACTTTTCTTTCATTGCTGGGACAAAATACCCAACACCCAAAATGAAGGAAGGACAGGTTTATTTAGCTTACAGTTTGTGGAGATTTCAGTCCATATTTGGCTGGCTCTGAGACAGAATGCCACATGGCAGAAGGCAAATGTTCATGGCGGCAGAACACAGCAAAAACAAGAGCAAAGCAGCCTCTTTTTCTCCCTTATATATGCAAAACTATCCACCGCAGGGTGGGTATAGCTCTCACACCCACAATCAGTCAAACTCAAAGCCTGCCCCATGACCACATGAGGCTTTGAGGGGACACCCAGACACAAACCATAACACTCATCTCTTACCTGTCACTGTAGCTAGGTAAGGTATGATTTAATTATCAGATTTTTTTCTTTCTGTAGCTGGGAAACCACTCTATATGTCACTGGGTTGGTGTAGTTGTTTGCAGACTTGGGGCCCTTAAGATACAGAGAAATTCTGTGGATCATGAGAATAGAAAGAAATAGTTTCCAACTGTGAAAATGATTACAACCTATATCAGCAAAGTAACAAAAATTGTAATGTTGGTGAACAAGTGCAAAACCTATTTTAAAATGTACAGATTTAAAAATCAGAGTAATGATCTTAAATCACTTGTGTTTAATTCCATTAGGACTAATGTTCCTTTTTGTAAAATAATATATAATTTATAAAGCTGGTTTTCTGTTTAAACCTAGAGAGATATAACTAGTTTCACCTAAATAAATACAGTGTCCTATCCATAACATATATAAAATAAGCTTACTGAAGTAACATTTCAGTACATATGCACTTGTTTGCAGTTTTCTTGGAAGATAAAGTTTAAGATGCATGTGAGCATATTTATATAAAATCACAAAAGATACTAGTCACCAGTGCAGATTCATTTGTATGCATGCTAGTGCTAATTTGAATACAATGACCAGTAAATATTTTCTAAGTTGGCAAGTAACTATTGGTAATTTTTCTATTAATGCCAGTCTTACCATTAATGGCAAAAGACACTGCAAAACCTCCATAAAAACCTGGAAATTAAATAAAATCCTCCCAACCAACCCATGGGTCACAGATGAAACGAAAGAAGGAATTGAACAATATTTACAATCCAGTGAAAATGCAGATAAAACATAAATTAACCTGTGGGTTGCAATGAAAGCAGTCCTCAGAGAGAAATTGATAGTGGTCAATTCTCATATCAGGAAAACAGAATAAACACAAATAAACAACCTAGTGCTGCACCTCAAGCTTCTAAAAAAAGAAGAGCAAGTCAAGCCCAAAGCCTATGGGGAAGAAATTACAAAAATCAGAGCAGAAATTAACACAATGGAGACTAAGAAAACAATACAAAGACTTAATAAATTGAGGAGTTGGTTCTTTGAAAGGATAAATAAAATCGATAAAACTCAAGCCAAACTTACCCAAAAAAAAAGATTCTAATTTATGCAGTGAGAAATGAAAAGGGTGAAATCACTATCATGCTGTGGAAATTTAGAAGGCCATCAATACCTACTTAAAAATCTTTACTCACATAGGATGGACTACACAGAGGAAATGGACAGATTCCTAGAAATGTATGAACCACCAAAGCTGAATCAAGAACATATGAAAATTCTGAATACCCTGGTAACAGTTAATTAAATTGAAAATGTAATTAAAACCTTACCATCAAAAAAGAAAAAAAGCCCAGGTCTTGATGGATTCACAGCTCAATTCTATAAGAAATTCAGAGATTTAATGCCAGTACATCTCAAACTCCTTAATGAAATTAAAAGAGAAGCAATCCTCCCTAACTCATTCCTGGAGGCAAGTATTACCCTGACAACAAAAGCAGAGAAAGACCCAATGAAAAAAAGAGAACCACAGGCTAATCTCTTTAATGAACAAAGATGCAAAAAACCTCAAAAATACTAGCAAGCAGAATGCAGAAAATTATCAAGATTATGACCAAGTGGGATTCATCTCCAGAATGCAGGAATGGTTCAATATATGCAAATTGATGAATGTAATACACAGATCAACAGAGCCAGAGACAAAATTTGTGTGATCATCTCAATAGATGCAGAAAAAGCTTTCACGAAGTCCAACATTCATGGTTAAAAACCCTACAGAAATCAAAATAGATGATCTTTTCCACAATCTGATAAAAGTTATCTATGACAGACCAGCAGCCAACAACATAGTAAATGGACAAAACCTGAAAGCTTTTACTCTAAAATCAGGACCAAGATAAGGATGTCCACTATCACCACTCCTATCAATAAAGTTCTGGCAATATTAATCAGAGCAATTATACAAGGAAGAGAAATAAAAGGAATAAGGATATTAAAGGAAAAAAGTCATTATTAGCAGGTGACATGATACTCTACATAGATGATCCCAAAATCTCCAGCAAAAGACTTCTAGGTTAATAACCAAATTTAGTAGTGTAGTGGGATACAAAGCTAACAGTCACAAATTAATAGCATTTCTATACCAAACAATATACTTACTGAGAGAGACATTAGGGAAAACACACCCTTCACAGCAGCATCCAAAAAAATGAAACACTTAGGAATCAATCTAAGGAAGTAAAAGATCTATACATTGAAAATTACAGTACTCTGAGAAAGGAGATTGAAGAGGATATCAGAAAATGGAAAGCTGTCCCTTGCTCATGGATATAACAACTAACATTGTGAAAATGGCTATACTCCTAAAATTGTTATATAGATTTGGTTCAATCCCAATCCAAATGCCATTAGCGTGCTTCAAAGAACTAGAGCCAACATTCCTAAAATTCATTTGGAACCAGAAGAGACCTAGAATAGCAAAAGCAATTCTGGGCAACAAAGGCAAGGCAGGAGGCAACACAATTCCTAACTAGAATTTATATTACAAAGCTACTGTGATAAAATCAGCATGGTACTGGCCAAAAAAGAAACCTGAGGATCAGTGGATCAGATTAGAAGATGGAGACGTAACTACAAACACACTCAGGCCCCTTTGATAAAGGGGCCAAACATGTTCACTGGAAGAAAGATAGCCTCTTTAATAAATGGTGCCACAAACCTTGCTCTCTGTATAGTGAAGATTAAAACTAAAACATGTCTATCCCTGTGCACTAAAGTCAAAATTGATCAAAGAGCTAAGTATTAAAGCAGAAAAACTCAATCTACTGAAAGAGAAAGTATGTAGAAATCTTAAAGACATAGGCAAGGCAGAGAGTTCATGACTGGAAGCCAAACTATATGGGAAATACTTAAAAGAATCCACAACTGGGATCTCCTGTAGTCAAAGTTTTGAACATCAAAATAAATCTCCAACAGAGTGAAAAAAACCCCACAAACTGGGAAAAAATTTTTAGCCAACTGTTTATCAGAATAAGGACTTGTTCTAGAACATATAAAGAATTTAAAAAATTAGGCCCCCCAAATTCAAAGGTCCAATCAGAAAATGGGCATCTGACATGAATATACACTTCTTAGATGAAGAAATACAAACGGCAAGTAAATCTATGAAAAAACATTCAGCATACTGGTCAATTGAGAAATACTAATTAAAACAATACTGAGATCCCATCTCATTCCAGATAGAATGGCTATCATCAAGACATTAACCAATAGCAAGTGCTGGCAGGGTTGTGGGAAAAATGGAGCCTTTCTCCATTACTGCTGGGAGGGTAGACTGGTACAACCACTGTGGAAATCCTTGTGGAGATTCCTCAAAAAACTGGGACTAGAGTTCTCAGTCAATCCAGCTATTCCCCTCCTGGGTATTTTCCCAGAAGAATTAAAAACATCGTATCACTGCAATAAATGTGCATCCATGTTTATTACAGCGCAATTTATAATAGCTAGATATTGGAAACAACCCAGATGCCCATAAACTGAAGAACAGATAAAAAAGTGGTGGTATTTTTATACAATGAAGTACTACTCAGCTATAAAGAAGGGTAAACTGGAGGCTTTTTAGGTAAATGGATGTAACTTGAGACCATACTCATAAGTGAAGTAAATCATTCTTGTATGTGTTAACATTGTATTATCTCCCTAGTGTAGGAACCTGAAAGAGTGAAATCCAAAATGTACAATAGATATTGTGAATGGGGAAGAAACTTCTCAAATGGAAAGAACAACTGTGATGAGGGAAAGGAGAGAAGAAGGGAAAAGGAAAAAATATATATATACACACATAGGTGTACATACAAGATTGCTAAGAAAAGTATACTACTAATTTCTATTCATTAGAAAGTGTTTTGTGCTTATATTGTTTGATTAATCTTTCATACCTATATCTTGTAATCAGAGCAACTACTTTGAAGATGACAATATGCAAAATATTAACAATTGTTAATCTCCTAGTATCTTGTTTTGAAACTGTATTGTTTTATTTTCTCTTACCAAAGTCAGTCTTCCTTTGATTTTCACAGAATTGTATTTTTGAAAAATTGTGTATGCATTAAAACATTGGAAATATATTTATGTAAACTGGAGTTAGTGTTAGACTCAATAAGAGTTTTTCCTTTTTTGTGGATGTCTTGTAAGATGTTTGAAGTCTAGGACCTATCTAACATCACCGCCTCTTGCTCAGTTAATGCTGAGTGTGCACCACATCACTGGGGTAACTCTGACTGCCGAATGCCATTCAGTGAGCAATGGATGCTGCCTTCCCTGAGTTCCTCTACTCTGGTTAGTTGGCTAGGGGTGCTCATCTGTGGTATTTTTATACAATGGGAGGAATTACCCTGAGGCAGGAAAGAGAACAGTTATGCTTTATTTACCATCACTTGTTACTGGTTTTGGTTATTTGCTGTTAAATCCTTCTGATTTCTATGAGATCATTCCTAAAACTGGATGGCATTAAAGTTCTGTCACTTGTACATATCTGCTTCTGTGTCATACTCATTTGTTCTTTAAAATGATAGTGTTTTGTGGTAGAAACTTAAAATTGAACTTTCACCTTTAATATTTGAGCTACAGTTTAGATGAACTGCATTATTATTTTGCTGCATTGCAAAAGTTCATTTGTAGTCTTAAATAAAAATGGACAAGTGCACTACATAGACTCTCAGTTACAGATGACTGTGTGACCTCTGTAATCACACATGGAGCTTCACAGTGGGGTTTTGCTATGGGAAGACATACTATAGTATATAGGTTGAACATTAAATGAAGCCATGAACTCCGTTTATGCTAGTTCCTACCTGAGTCTTAAGTTTCTTTAAACTCTTTAAAATGTGTTTCTTTAGCTCTTCTGTTGCCTTTTCATATTTGAACTCACTTGCTATTTCATTCTTTGTGTTTGTTGACTTCATTTTCAAATTGCTATTGCATTTAAAAACCTGGATCTTTTCTACGTCTCCAGTTTTTAATCTCAGATTCATAGATATACAACAGTTTGTATTTTAGATTACTGTCCTCCCTTATCTACCTTGGCCTATGACCATTTATGACCTCTCCTTCATTCTTCCCAGTATGTACTCAGCAGATAAAGTTGTACTAAGCATGTCCTACTCACGATCCTTTTAGCTGTGAGTAGTAAAACATACTCAAGTGAGCTCAGGAATAAACAGGAACTTATTATAAGGGAATTTTCCCAAGGTACTCAAGCACAGACTAAGTAGCCAACACTCAGGAGGTCTTTACTTGGAAACTCTGAGGAACGAAGGCAGTTAGACTTCATTTTATTCTGTGGAGCTGCATAGCCTCTACCCTCTTTCTCTCTGGTTATTTTTATATTGGTTCTGAAGGCTGGTATGTTCTGCTTCTGCATGAATATGATTATTATACAGTATGTTATTACTTTGGCAACCAGCACACTACTTAAAATGAATTATGTAAAGTTTCCATGAAAGAAAGGAAACTCTCATTGGTCTAGACTAGGGCAAATGTGTGTGTGAGGCAAGATCAGGGTTACATATACAAATGGGTTGTTTTTGATTGAAACAAGGATGTTCTCAGCCTGTTAGTTTAAAATACTAAGATACAGTCCATGTGAGAAATGGGTGGTGGCTTCCTCTGTTTTGTATTCAAATATAGGAATAGAGAACAGGAGAGAGACTTTGATTTTGAAGCAAGTTTTTTTTTTTTTTTTTAGCTAGAATCACCTTGAAAGCTAAGAAAAATGCTAATTCAAGCCAAGAAAATCAGAGCTCTGGGTGTGTGGCCCAACTATGGATTTTTAAAACATTTTTACAGTTCTTCAGATGCTTCTAATGTGTACCTTGGGTTGGAGATCAACACCCAATCCTTTCTTGTTATTAGGCAGGTCCACCCTGCAGTCTAATGAGTCTAATGTCATGTTCTGGTAAATTTTTAGCTAATCTATGTATCTAAACGTGCTGGTTTTATGGAAAAGGTTTTATTCATTTGTTAAATGCTGTGTACCTAGGACCTGAGGACTCCAGAGTTCTTGAAGGAAGGACCTGTCCTGAAGGACCTCATGTACTAAGGATACATACAAACACACATACAGGAGTTCTCATGTAGAGGTGGTACAGACGCAAAGAAAGGGGCAGTGCTTTTGACGAATGATGGGCTTTGTGAAGGAGGTGGGCGATGTCCAATATGTGGATAAAGGCTGAGAAGTAAATGGTATGAATACAAAGCCAGGGAGCATTAGCCAAGGCATTAGGACCAGGTGGGAATTTATAATAACTCCTAATAATAATTTTGGGGTGGAGTCACTGAATGGATGATGGTAGGTTCTCCAAGACTGGGGATGCAGAAAGGGAATGCATGTGGGGTTTGAGGTGACCTGTGATCCAGGCACCTTAATTCTGTCTTGGTTATTTTTCTCTCAGTGCTGAGACAAAATATCTGACACCCGAGGTTAAAGGAGGAAAGGTTTATTTAGCTCGCAGTTTGTGGAGGTTTCAGTCCATAATCAGCTGGCTTGAGGGCAGGGTGGTGTTGGCATAGGGACAACAATTCACAGCAGCGGAAGACAGCAACAGCAGCAAAAGCAAAAAAGGGGGAGAGCAAGCCTTATTTTTTTTTAGGGAATTAGCACTGGATGTTGTATTACATAGTTGTCTTCACATTAGTTAACACAAAGACATTAAAGGAAATACCAAATTATAGAGAAGATACTAAGGAATTTGCACTGGATGCTGCATAATATAAAGTTATCTTCACTTCTGTTAATACAAAAACGATTGAGGAAATACAGAATTATAGAGAACATAGAAGGGAATTAGCTCTGGATGCTGTCCTACATAATGTTACCTTCACCTTTGTTACTCAGTTACACAGATGATGGCCCATTTGATCATTCAGTTTTTCTCCTCCCTCATCTCCTTTGCCCTACCACTCAATCAGTCATCTTCCTTGTGATAATAACTGTACTCCTGGGTTTATCTATATCCTTATAGTATAGTCTGAGGCAGCTATATCTCTTCCCAAGGCAAGGATATAGAGAGCAAGCCTTTCTTCCTCATATTGTAAATGGGGCAAACACCCCCCACCTCCACAGGTGTAGCATTCACACCACCTTGGTAGACAGGATGAGGATATTTATAAAGGGGGACCCTGGCCCCCTGCTGAATCCCTTAGTTAAACTTCTAAACTTCTCAAGTTGATACAATGTATCAACTATTATAATTCCTCTGCAGGTTTGGTCTAATTCAGACTAATCCCTTAGAAAGGGTCAGAATTCTGATGATATTACAAGTAGAGATTTTGAACAGGATTCTGAGGAGAGTTGTTGAAATCTATTTTTAGTACCCTATCTGATTAGTTGGGGGAGGCGATGCACTGTATCCAAACCAGTTTACATGGCAATTAGATGTCTTTGAACATCTTCACTAGGGGCTCTCAGACATTAAATACATCTCAGTTTTGAGCATACTATATATGTCCAGTATCCTTTCATTCTAAAGTTTGGCTTTTTTGGTACTAGGAAGTGGTATCTCATAGGTCGAAATAGTGATGCAAGTCTTATAAGATTATCATTTTGATGCCATTTTAATAGGTTTTATGTACTGTGGCTGATAAGTATATAACCAAGTTCTACAGCTTTCTTTGTATCTTAATCCTTGTATTTTGTTCCAGAAAAATTTCTTCTAAGAATGTATGGTAGGAAGGAAAAATATGGAAAAAAGTAGTACAGACTTTTGTTTAGCTCTTGTTTGAAAATATAGGTTTTCTAGTGTTCACATAAAAGGTTACTCCTTTAATGAAGTCTTTTGTTTGTCCAAGTTAGATATCCTTGGCTAATTCTGAGCATCCACACAATCTCTTAAGTACCTTAATCATATGAGATTAAAGCACATTTTTCCATTGTGCCTTCTTCCTAGGAAGTAAAATACAATAGTTGTGTTTTGATTTCTATCCCTGATTATATAGTTCGATTTTAAAAACAATTTCCTGGTAGTGTGGTTACTGAAAGCTTAGCAGGCTCTCTAGCTTATTTCCTTTCATTGTCTTTGGAGCAAAATCCTGATTGTTCTTACCCTAAGCATCACCTGGGCCTGTATTGGATAGTGCAAGCGTTTCCTTTTCTTTCTCATTTGTTTCCTACTCCTTCACACCTTCCAGTCATATTTTTTGGCATACTCATTTTGAAATTTTATATAAAATATACTTTTTAACATAATAAACTTTCCATTTAAAGCTATACATTATTCACATGTTTGTACTTTTAACATACTAACGTATGTCCCTTGTTTTTCATATACATATCTGTAAAGCACTTTCTACATTTTGCTTTATAATAGTGAGCTACATTATTGCTTAGTTACTGTCATGTAGTTGGTCGCTTAAATTATTTTTAATGTTTGCTTTTTTGATGTTAAGCTTGAAATCTTCTTTCAGCTTAAAGAGGAATAGGGAAGGCTTCGTATTGTCAAGACTGCTTCACTATATTTCTGGTGGAAACTACCAAGAGTAAAGCTAAATGCAGAACTTTAAACAGAAGGAAGGTTATAAGCGTGGATATGCAGTGGACTTACCCAAGCTTCCTTTAGTTTGTTTTTCTAGCCCCACCTTCACCTATGACCTGTGTGGATTCCTACTCTTTATTTTGGTTGGTTTTGGCCCATAGGAAATCTGGCAAAAGTGCAAAGTATGGAGGAAAGAGAAGTTAAAGTATTCATTCTGGCCCTCTCCTGATGAGGGCACCTGAAAATTACTTTTCCATAATGTAATGGACTGTGGGGACTATTCTGGGGTTTCACTAACTGATCCTTACCTGTTCCTTTCCAGCCTAGGGGGGAAACAGCCCAGTTTCTGCTAATCCAGGCCACCACCAGATTCTCAGTGGCCCCTTAACACACACACCTTGTAAATCATCCCTTTGAACATAAATTCTCCATATCACACCATTTTAAATGTCCTGTCTCTTTTCTTTTTGGACATTGGGTATCATGCTTTATAGTTTGATTTGAGTGAGATGTTTTGGGTGCCTAGTAAGAATGAGGCTCTTAATTATGTTACTAAATTTGGATTGTTTTGATTTGTGCTGGAGTTAGTTATTCGCCTTTTTAAGAATAATTTTGGAAGGAATAACTGAAAATCTGAGTCAGCCTTCCCTTTTCTTTAATAACTAAGTGATATCTGAAGGGTTTCGATCTACCTGCAGCCCATAATCAGATTTTTGGAACTTCTTTTTTCAGCCTTGTGTTTTTTACTACTCTGAAGCAGAACTTGAGGAAAATTAGTATCCTTACAGAGACCTAAGACTCAATTTTTATTCTACCTCTTTTCTAATAAATTGACTTTAAAATTCATATATTGGATCTGTAGTATATTTTATGCTATAGGGTGAGACTTAAAAGTTCTCCACTATGATATATTATCTAGTTATTTATTAAAAGGTCTTCTCAATCCTTTGGCTCAGTGCTATCTAATTTATCATATATTAAATCTCAAATACTTAGATCTATTCTAGGACTTGCAATTTTTTGTATTAGTCTGCTTTGTAATTTTATGGTAGTATTCTGGGGTTTTAATGACTTACTGTGTAATAAATGAATTAAGTAAGACTAAAATGCTTTGTCTCTGCTTTTTTGTCAGATTGTTTTGATTTCTCAATGATTTTCTATTGATAGTTTGATATTCCAGAAAATAAAGATTAACTAAAAGACAATTGATAATTTTGCAATAATGTATAACTTTTTATTAATGATGTATGCATTCCTAATCTATTTATTTGCTGTTTCCAACATTGAATTATTTCTAGCATTACAATGCTGTTAATTCTGTTTAGTCATATAAATGCTACCTTGGTTTTAGAATTTTATAAATTTTGTTGATTTTGCAGGCTTTCTTGTGTTAATTTCCACCTAGTTGCTAATATAAAACTATGATTTTTATTATGTTCACAATTTCTCTATTAAATATTGTGAATAGATTTCTGTAGATATTAATTATATCTGAAAAATAATAGTTGATAGTATTTGTACTCTGATGTCTGTTTCATAACACCATATTAATTTTTCATGGAATGCTAATGATGGTCAGGGGCTTCGTTTTGGAAATGGTACATTTCTGAAGAAGTTCTTTAGTTTTCCTTGATCCATTGTTATGGTTTGTGTCTGCATGTCCCCCCAAATCCTCATGCAGTTATGGGGTGGCTTTTAGAGTTTATGACTAATCCATGATCCAATGCTGGGATTATGGGTGTGAGAGCTATACCTGCCCTAGGGCAGATAGTTTGTATGTGTAAGGGAGAGAAAGAGCCTGCTGGCTGCCATTCCTCCTTTTTGCTCTTGCTGTTTTTGCTGTGTACTTGCACCATAAACTGTTGCCTCTGCCACTGTGCCACTGTGCCTCAGAACCAGCCAAATATGGACTGAAACCTCCACAAACTATAAGCTAAATAAATGTTTCCTTCCTTCATTTTGGGTGTTGGGTATTTTATCTCAGCAATGAGGAAAAAAGTAACCAAGACATCCATCATGTTTTGGATCTTTCTTTAGAATGTTATATTTTATATTTATCAAATTCATACAATCTTTATTTTTAAACTGTTTTAACTCAGAAAAATAGTGGAAAAATGTTTTGTGATTTTTTTTTAAGATAACAAATATAGTAACAAAACTCTTTTGTTAGTTGGAGGCCACCCTATTAGGCTTTCTTAGAGTGTGGTATGTTACTTGTGTTAGATAACTTTTTGATGAGATGAATACTAGTATTAGGCTTTCATATTTGTTCCCTTGTGCATATGTGCTGTTTACTGGAATCTCTCTTGAGGTTTTATGTGATTTGGGTACCTTGAGCCCGTTTTCTCTGGTCTCATATACAGTGACACAGAAGAGATGGTGCAAAAACCCAAAAGAAGTCTGGGGTTGACAGTGGATTTATGCTTTTTTTTTTAAGCACCATCATTCTTTTCAGTACTGTTTTATAGAATGCTTTGGTGGATGTTATATGCAGTGGTACAAGACCATTTTTTGACTTGTTTTATCCAGGATAAAAAGTAGGAAATTCCATTTAATGTTTGCTTTATTGTTACTTTAAACCAGTGGTGGCGAACCTGTGGCACACATGCAACAGCTGGAACTACCCAACAAGACATTGCCTCAACAAAACAAAACAAAACACACAAAAAAAATGCAGCTCAAACTATTTCTCATTGAAAACCTTTCCACAGTACCCTGATATGATGAAACACTTCAATTCTTATAGCACTTTTTGTAAAGGAATTACTACCTAAATTAATTAGCAATCTTATTGTTAACATTTAAACCATGATTTAAAAGCTCTTACAGTTCTCGAAGTAAATTTTTAAAAGGCATTGTCTGTGGACACAAGTCAAACTTTGAGAAGTTGAAATATAATTTTTTCTCTTACCATTTTATAATCTTTTGTTATTAATCATTTCCTTTTTCCAGTTTTAATATTTAAATGTAAAACGTGGTACACGTTAATTCCTTACTTATTTCTCAAATTGCCTCCCTATAACACTTTAATTTTAGTATGGTGGAAAACAATCAATTGCTTTAGTGCCAAAAATAATACAAAAAATCTGATAACCATTTTCATCTGTTAAATTAGCAAATGTTTTCAGTTTTATAATGGCTTGTCATGTTGCCATTACATTTTCATCTCATATGATATAAAACACAAATAAGAATGATACAGACAGCATTAAAGAGAATATGCAAATATTAGTAATTATAGATGGATGGTGAGTGAGCCTATCTCTTTACGTCCTAAGATTGTTTCCTACATTTTAAAATAAGGAGGAGCTGTGAAAAGACCCTGTTGCCATTCTGCATTTAAAGAGGAGACATATATTCACTGAATCTGAGGAGGGTAAACGTGAAGAGAATGCATATTTCATTCTCTTCAAACTGTCTCTTTAAAAAGCCAGCGGTCACACATTCTCAGTATCAAAATTCTTTATTTCATGGGAAGGAGGGATTTGGTAGTGCTTTTGTGGCTGTCATTATTTTATGGCAGTTTCAATACTATACTATGATTTCTTGAATATCACAATTTTGCCAAGTGTGTTTTTTTATTACTTCAGTTTATATTTGTATAGCAGCATTTAAAAACATTTCTTGATTTTTTTACCTATTAGGTTTAAGGTGAGTCTCTGGTAGCATAGGCAGAGGCCTGTTTATATTCCACTAGCACTTAATGAGGATGGAAGACTACACCCCAGGGATATATGCACTCATGTCTCCAAATGACTTCCTGACAGGGATGGTTGCATATGATTAATTTTACAGGTAAATAGATTTTGACAATAAGTAAGCTACCAATTTTTCTTGAACAATTGGTAGAAACAGAGGGGCCACTGACAAGACCAGATTCTAAATGCTGATGATTCAGGACTCTCATACCTTCTAGAAAGTTTTTTGCCACTATGCCTGTGCATATATGTAATTTTTAGTTTTTATATTTGTCTATCTTCAGTTTATTTCTAACATTCTATTTTCTATTTCTAACATTGTGTTTTCCTTAAAATTCATATGAAAATCTGTGATTTTCCAAATCCAGGGTACTTTTAAGAAGTACCTCGCTAATAGTTTTAAGGAAACTGTATTGTATATTGGCATGTTGTTCTCCACTGTGAGACTGGAATTACTTTAAGGGTAGAACAATTTTTTTTCATCTGTGTTTCTTAACACACCTGGCACTACTCATTAAATATTTTTTAATGATTTTAGAGTCAATAAAATATACACATCTGTATAATCATACCTGTACACATGAAATCAGTGTCTTACAGCATAATTTGTTATATTCATATTTTTAAAAGAGAATGTGACCATTCCTATGGGATTTTTTTACATATTGAATACAATTTTTCTTTCTGAATTGATATTTCCATTTTATAGACAGATTTTCACTAGTTTTCAAATGGGAAGGGTAATAGTATTACAGACTTGAGCCTTTTCTTTTCATGCTTGGAAGTGGATCTCTGGTACCCATCACACTGCATTTTCCTTCCACACAGTGCCCTCTTTCTCATCCGCCTCTTCCTCCAGCATTCACAGTGAAAAGGGATCTGTGATCCTCTGCAAGATTACTGTAGTGTGAGAGTGATGAGCTTCTTCACAAATTTGGGGTTGATCTCTGCTGAGATGGAATTTAGAGGTGAGGTTCATGAGATTGGAATTTTATTGGCAACTGTTCTGGGGACTTAATGTAAAAGAGCCACCCCTTCCCTTATCCTAAGAATTGTGGAAGTATTTCCTCTATTTAGTATATCTCAGGAGTTTTTACTTAAAAGCTGGATCCTAATTGTAATTGAAATAATTGCAATAGGATGATGAAACTCTCTGCAGTTGAGGACACTGGTTGTTTTTAAAACTAGAATGTTTCTCCTTTTTGTAGTACAAATGGCATTTCTGGTTTTATTATAGGGGAACTCAAGTGATAACATCATTTGGTTGCTTGAGGTAAGGGTGTGGTATAGTTGTGAGTTACTGAAATGCTGCTTAGTAGTGTAACCTTGGACTTGGTTTCCCTTTTGCAAGAAGAGAAACTGGGTAATAACAGTCCCAATCAACTATATTCATGAGAAATGAAGAAAAACAGGAAAGTAACTTTCTTGTAGATCATTGAGTTTTTCATTATAGAAATTCTAAAAAGAAACAAGCCATATTATGTACTTGTAACCCACTCTTCAGGAGGAATGTAACCACCATATACTAATTAGTACTAACATGTACTAATAAGAGAAATATAAAGGCAAAAGATAAATAGCCTAATAGTAGGGCTCCAAACTTTAATTTCTCCATTAAAAAACAACTTTCTGATGTACTGTTCTGGTTTCAGATTAAATCTTCTCAATCTTTTTTTTAAGTTCTATTCATCAAAAATCCTGATTGGTTTCTTTTAATGGTGACATTTTATAAGTGCTTTGTTTCAGTTTCATGATTTTGTAATAGGAATTTACAAATGGATAACATGAAATGATTTTTAATGCATTAAATAAAATGGGATTATTTGAAAGTTGAAGGAGACAGTAATTAGTTTTAGAACTATCTTTAACCTTTTCTTTTTATAGTCTGTAAACTCTTCCTTATGATCAATCTTTTTGTTTAGAATAATCTACTAGAAAACCTTAGGGCTGGGGATATAGCTGAGTGGCATAAGCACCTGCCTGGTAAGCGCAAGGTCCTGAGTTTGATCCCTGGTACTGCAAAAAAAAACCTCTCATCTTCGACTTTTTAGCCAGGTGTGCCTGTAATCTCAGCACTCCGGAGGCTAAGGCAGGAGGATCATTGTGAGTTCCGAGACTAACCTGGGCTACAGAGTGAGCTCAAGGCCAGCCTGAACTGCATAGTGAGACCCTGGCTCAAAAGACAAACAAACAAACAAACAAACAAACAAACCCTTGAAGACACCCATGTCTGTATGCAGTTTTTTTTTTAGTTATTACCAATAGAAAAATGGAAATTATTGAACAATAATATTCATTGAGCCTTTCTAACATACTGTATATGGAAGCAATTATATTTCTTTTTAATTCATTTTGTTATATACTCCTTGCTTATCTTAAAATTGTTTCAGGATCAATGCATTTCTTTGCAGAACTTTTGAGATCAGTGGGATCTGCATCTTTGATTTCACCTGTGTCAGAATAAGAAGGTCTGATTGATTTCATGCTGTTTCTGTGCAGTGTCAGTGAAGGGAATGCCATTCATTTGTTCTTTATTTCATTTAGAATAAAACCTCATTTTACAAATTTTCCATTTATTTTGCCTTTTTGTCTTGCACTGCAGTGTGGTGTTTGCTTAAGATCAGAGACCCCCATACGCTGCCTAGGTTGGAATGGTGGTTCTAACTCTTGCTAGCTGTGTCACTGTGGGCATGGTAGTTAACCTCTCAGTGTCTAAGGTTTCTCAACCTAGGTGTGAATTATGGTCCCTACCTAAGCTTTTTAATATAGTGACTGCTGCTATGATGTGTAAAGAATTGTTATGTAGTATGTTTTATTTAAATATATTTGTCCCTCTTGCTTCTTACTGGATGTCACAGTGTTTGGAAAGGTGGTTATTCTTATGATATTCTGTATGAATTTGGGCTAAGTTATAATTCTTTGATTGATTGATGACTTTTGAGATATTAAGACATGTCTAAGGCCCCATAGAAGAACAGTGTTGTTATTTAAGATTTTTAAAAACTTTTAAAATATGTAGGTTTAATCTTTAGTTTTGATCTTATTATTTTCTTTGAAGATTCCTTCCAAGTTATATGTTTCTAATGATTGTAAAATACATTTAAGACACAAAACTGAGATGGGTCCGTCAACAATAAATTCCCAAACAGCCAAATTAGAATTTAGTAGCACTTTTAATAGTTGAGCCCAACGGCCCTCACTCATGCCTTTGTTTCAAGGCTGAGAAGTGAGAGCCCCGAGCCCATTGTATGCAGGGCTTATAAAGACAAAAACCACAATGCATACACAGGTGTAGTGGGGACATTATGCTTGGGTAACTGTCCTGTTTCTGGCAGGGATGGGCAATGCTCTTTGAGTTCTTTCCTAGAAAGAACAAGGGACCTTTAAACAGTAATTATATTACTGTACATGGATTTTAGCTGTTTGAGGTGAATCAGGGGTCAAGCATGGGGTCAGTCTAGCAAGCAGCTGGGTACTTGGGCCATTACAAAAATGATGGAGGCTGATGGTGTAAAGTTACTTAAGAGTGAAGTAGGCTATGTAATTGTTGAGTTGTATTAAAGATTTTCCCATAAAATTTTGTATAAGACCTGTTTCATAAATGACATGAAAGATAGCTGGTACCATTTTGTTTTAACATTTATCTTAATTTGTTCATTAGGGTAAATGGTTGACTAGTGTATGTGCAACTTTTTCATGCCATGGTGGGGATTTTGAAAGTTTAGTCTTGTGTTGTTGTTCACAAGATTTTTTTTCCATCTCATAAACATGTTTGCATACAAAAGCCAAGGTCTATTTCCTTGGCTTTAAAATTGTGAAGGGTAAAAATTTCTGAATTGGAGGAAAGATGTAATAACACCTTGGAGTTAATTAGAGCCACTTATATAAACGTTATACATCTTCAGATGCCCTGAGGAGTACTGATTGGGTTGGAGAGCAGAGGATGGTGCTCAGTGATGACTGAGAGAACACCCGTGGACCACCATTACTGACCCCAAGCTGAGCATACATAAGTAACATGGGCCCCATTCTTGAGAAAGAACAGACTAGCAGTGGCAGCCTAGTTTTGTGTGTGACTTTATTCTCTAGAATGCTGGTTTAGAGAAGAGACTTCTAAAAATGTATTACTGCTCTTTAAATTATTTAAAACATCTGCACACCTAGGGCTGGGACAGATGAACTTAAGATCAATAAAGGATAGAAGAAAGGGCGAGGCAGGCCAGGACATGGTAGAGGCGAGGTGTGGTACTTCTCACTCAGCTGAAGACCTTCACACCTAGTGCTTTCTGACCCACAGCCTAGAATAATTTCAACTACTGAAAGAACAGCATTAGAAACTGCAAACTTTATGTCCAGTGTAACTGTCATTCAAGGAAAAGGGAAATGACACAGTCAAAGGAAAACATAGGACTTGTTGCTGACAGACTTTTGCTCAAAGGTTGGCCAAAGTTCTTCAGACAGAAAGGAATGGTAAAGGAAATCCTGGAGAATCAGTAAGAAAGAAGGAACAGAGCACTCAAGAAAATATAAGTACATATAGTAGGCTAACTCGTTGTGATTTTTGTAAATTACATTTAATGACTGAGACAAAACAGTAACAGCATACAATACTAAAGATGATATTTAAAAGTGGGGAGGATAAAAGTAAACAGGAAGGGGAACAAGAGATGGGGAAGGGGGAGAGGAGGAAGGGAAAAGAAATTTAAAGAAAATAAAAGAATTGAAGAGAAATGGACATAGAACTTTTGTAAATAGGGAGGGAAAGAATTGTTGGAGGGAGAGGAAGGAAAGGGAACAAAAAAATTAAGATGCTTTTTGTACATGTACAAATCCCCCATGATAAAATGTATCTGTTACAGCTCACAATAACGTGTTTACAGCTGCCAGAAGGTAATTACAGCTCCTAATAAGCACTGTGGCAGACCAAGACCAACAAAATGAATGGCACCCGGGGTTTTGGAGGCAAGTGTACAGCTTTACCCATACCAGTGGGCTTGGCTGGAGTTGTTCACTTAAGAGCCAAGCTCCTCACTCTCAGGGAGCAGGATTTTTATAGGATTTACAAGCAAGTAACAACTCTGGTTTCTCTTCAGATTGAATAAATCTTTTGCATTTTACAACCGAGTAGGAGGTAAAGAAAAGAGCATTTACCATTAGTTGATTGGACAGAAAGGTACATTAAATTTCATCTTTGCATTATAAGTAGGATAACTTAGAGGTAAATAATTGGCCAGGAAAGTTACACTGAATTTCACCTTTGCACACAGTAGAAACAGGGACAAGAGGTTACATCATTGGGGGGGCAAACTTAACAGAGAACAAAAGGCTTATTTGAAGTCTGGGAAGAGGAATGATGAAGGGCACGGGCTTCTGGCTGGGAGCAAGTGTTTTTTTCTGCTTTAAGATCATTAGATACTGCAAGCATATACAAATAACAGAAATAAAATGAAATAAAATGCAAAAAAGAAAGTGAAAATTTTCATACTTCTCTAGAAGTGGTAAAAATTTAATATCAGCAGACTTTTATGCCATGTATACATATATATTACAGAAAATACAATATTAAAAAATTATACAAAGATATTTTCAAACATTGAAGTAACTAAGAATTCCATAAAGATGTGAAGTGACTTGAAGCAGTAAAAGTGAAATAGAAGAATGAGAGCCAGAGGAAAACGAGTAGACAATAAGTAACGTGACACATTTGAATATTAGCATATCAATAATTATCTTAAAAATAAAGTTCTCAATGCAACAACCAAAATACAGAGAATGTTAGAACAGGTTTTCAAAAAACATGAGTCATAGCTCCTTATAAGAAACAAGTTTCAAATCTAATGATCTGGGTACATGCAAATTAAAAGGTTGAAACACTATACCATGCAAATATTAATCAAAATAAAGTAGGAATAGCTATATCAATATTTGGCCATTTAGACTTCAGAGCAGAGAGTATTATGGGAGACAAACAGACTTTATAGTGATGACAGAGTGAATTGAGACATGATGACCCTAATTGAGTATGTACCAAACAACAGTGCCTCAAAATGAAGCAAATATTAATAGAACTGCAGGGAATAACAAACCTGTACAATTATAGTTGGGAATATTACCATCTCCCTCCAGCCTCCCCCATTGTTAGAACTACTAGCTAGATGATTAACAAGGTTATGAAGCTATAAATAATACAGGCTAACATTGAATATTGAGTTGGCCAGTCATAAAAATAAATCTTTTGATATACTGTTGAAAATTCCATTTGTTAATATTTTGTTAAAGATATTTGAATTTATGGTCATGAATGATACTGGTCTATAGGTTTTTGTGTTGTTTTTGATACTGTTTTTGACAGTGTTATCAGGGTACTGGCAGTTTCATAATATGAATTACTAAGCAGCCCATCACCCTGTTTTTCTCCTGAAAAAGATTGTATAGTTAATTCTTCATGAAAAAATTATTAGACTTCCCCAGTGAAACACTCAGCCTGAAGATTTCTTTTTGGTATTTTAAAATTACAAATTTAATTGTTTAAATAGTTAGAAGACTTTTCAGAGTATTTCATTTTGAGTGACTTGTGGAAGGTTGGCACATTTTTCATAAGCTGTCCAATTCGTAAGCATTAGGTTATTTACGATATTCCTTTAGAGTTTTACAGGGTTTGTAGTGATGATTCCTATTTTATTGTAGATACTAGTGACTTGTTTTTTCATGTTTATCTCTATTTTTTCCCTAGAGACTTATCAATATTACTATTTCCCCTGGAAATCCAACTTTTGTTTTATTGATTTTTCTCTACCTTTATCTATTTTCAGTTTTATTGATTTCTGCTCTTGTATTTACTTTATTCCTTCTGCTTGATATGCATTTAATTTGGTCTTTTTCTTGGTTGTTAAAGTCAGAGGTTACATTATTTATGACTATTCCTTCCTTATGCATTTAGTGTATAAAATTTTCTCTCAGCAATGCTTTAGCTGTGTTCCACAGATTTCATATACTCTATATTAATATTTATGCTGTTTAACATAAAAAAACCTTTTGTTGAGACTTCTTCCTTGGCCTACTGATTACTCAGTTACTTAGTTTTCAAACATGTGGATATTTTTCTATTGTCTTACTGATAGTGATTTCCAGTTTGATTCCACTGTGATCAAACAATATACTTCGTATTAACAACTCTTTATACTTTGTATTAACAACTCTCTACATTTTTGAAGTTGGTTTTATGTCATGGGGGTAATCTCTCTTGATACAAGTTCTGATGATACCCCAAAGAAGTATGTATGCCATAATTGTTATGTAGCATGTTCTTTGATTCTTTTGGTTGATGGTACTGTTGAGGTTTTCTATATCCTTGCTGATTTTGTTTTATCCTAGTAATATTGAGAGAGGTGTTAAAGTCTCTGGCTATACTGGTATATTTCTCTTTTCTGTTTGTGAATGTCTTAGTTATTTTTCTCTGGTTGTTGGGACAAAATACCTGACACCTAAAGTTAAAGAGGGAAAGGCTAATTTGGCTCACTGTTTGTGGGGTTTCATTCCATAACTGGCTGGATCCAAAGCAGGTGGTGTGGCACATGGACAGCAGTTTATGGTGCTGGGAGATACAAAAGCAGCAAGAGCAAAAAACGGGAGTAGCAAACCTCTTTTACTCCCTTATATTGTTGCAGGCTACCCACCCCTAGGGCAAGTGTAGCACTCACACCATCTGCTTGCCCTCCTCTTGTACAGGCTCAGGATGTTTGCAAAGTGGGACCCTGGCCCCCTGCGTTGCTTACTTAAACTTCTAACATTCTCAAGTTGACAAAGTGTATCAACCATTACAGTGGATTTTTGCTTCATGTATTTTTAGCCTTGCTTTTGGGTACTTACATTTTAGGCTGGTTGTATTCTTTTAGTGAATTGACTGTCCTATAAATATAGCATGCCATCTCTGTCTCTAGTAGTTTTCTTTGCTCACAAGTTTATCTGATAGTATCATCACTCCTGCTTTCCTTTGATTAATATTTGTATGATATGATATCTTCTTCCAGACATTTACTTTAAACTTTCATATATCATTATATTTGTAGTGAATTTCTTGTAAACATCATATCTTGGGTTATGGTTTTTAATCCATTGTACCAATTTCTGTATTTAATTGGCACATTTACCATGTACTGAGGAAGCCTTAATTTGTAGGGCAGCTTGAACTATTGGTGGTATGTGCATGACTGTCCCATTGGGAGGCTTTTTATTAATTTTATTAGTAAAATGACCAGTAAAAGTGATCAGATCCAATTTTACCACCAGTGGTACAAACCCATGGGACTGTGTTAAACCATTCACACTTAATGTGATTATTGTATAGATTTAAGTCACTGTTTTGCTTCCTTTTTTGTTTATTTTCTTTGCTATTTTCCTTTTTAAGCTTCCTTGAGCTACCTTAAATGCACGTTAAAGTTTTATTTTATTTATAGTGTGTATCTGTTGTAAAGATTTTCAGAGGTTGCACAAGATATCACCTACAGATATGCAAATTATCCATCTACTGGTATCATTGTTTAGTTTGAAGTATAGAAACCTTGTCTTACTTTAGATCTCTTTCTCTGCTCAGTTATTGTTTTAAATATCTCCCACATACCCGTTTAGAACAACATGACAGTGTTAAAATTTTTAGTCAAACCATCAAACAATTTAGAAGAGACAAGAAAAAAAAAGAAATTTTCTTACATTTACCCATTTTTGACACATTGTGTTCTTTTTTCCTAATGTCCTGGGCTTCTTTTTAAAAATCACACCCTGCCTTTTTTCACAGAACACTTTTTAGCCACTTGTTTAGAGTAAATTTGCTAACAAAAAGATCTCCTACTTTATCTTTATTTGAGAGTTTCTGTATTTTCTGAGTATTTTGTTGGATATGAAATTGTAGGTTGACAGCACTTGGCTGACATTGGCCACTGACTTTAGTCCTTGTGATTTCTGAGGTTAGAAATCTCAGAAGCATGTTAGAAACCACTATTCTAATTTTTTCTATAGGAAAAGTGTCACTTCTTTCATCTGCTTCCACGAGCTTTAATTGTTTGGTCTTATATTTTAGAAAGGTAATGATGTGTTTTGGAGATTTTCTTGGGTTTGTGGTTATCTCTGCTTTCTGAATCTATATATTTATAGAATCAAAAAATGATTCTTGAAAAATTTGGATTGTGTTCAGGTATTATTGCTTTCAGTACCATTTCAGACCAACCCTGTTTCCGCTCTCCTTTTTGACTCCAGTGGCATCAAATTGAGGTTATTTTTGATAGTGTATCAGCCCCGAGGCTGTATTCATTTTTGAGTCTGTTTTTTCTCTGTCACTCTCTTTAGATGTTTTCAACCATTCTGTTTTCCAGTTCGTTAACCTTTTTCTCAATTCCATTTATTCTGCCAATGAACCCAAACACTGAGGTCTTACTTTTGGTTATTTTATATTTCATTTGTGAAATTTCATATGTACTGTGTTCTTTTTCTGAGTCTTTGCATATCTTTGCTGATGCTATGCTCTAAATATTTATTTTAGGAATATTTGGCAATGTGTACTTTGGGTGGCTGTTATTTCTTACAACTGATTGTGTTTCTGTAGTTATCTCACAAAAATTTAAATTTAAATTAAGTTAAAGATTTAAAGATAAAATTTGCTTCAAAAGTTAGAACTATATAGTAAGGAATATTCACAAACATCTGTTTTCCAAACTGTCCTCTCATTCTCTCTATATGTAATCATGTGTGGTGGATTATGTTATGATCAACTTCTAATACCCAGCTGAACTGAATCAGCATGGTGCTGGGTATGGAAGGCCCATCTGAGGATTCTTGCAAATGGCATAAAAAGGGAACTGGAGATAAAGATGGTATGCTGTTGATTCCCCTGGAGAAACTTTTTGCACTGGATTTCTTGATATGATCTCAGCTTTTCTCAGCATCAGAGAAGCTCACAACCTCACTGTCATTGAGAGTGGCTGCAGTTCTTTTGGGGTAGGGTGGGGGGCTGACTCACCCTTACCTTGAGTGTTGCTTACTGGCTCCAGTGCATATCTCTCAATCTGGTAAAACAGAGCCTTCATGCCTTTGGCACAGACTTTCTAGCTTCCATCTCTGACCTTTGGGCCTTCCTAATACAGATCCTTGGTACAGACTTGCATGAGACAGTGATGTGGGCTCTATGCTTCCAGTTGGACTTGTGGAGCACATTGTGAGTGGCTCTAGGTCTTTGGCTAGACTCTGCAGGACACTGCTGTGGGATCCAGGCCTTCAACTGCATTCTTTGGATCTCTAGTGTGTGGGCAGATCTGTACTTTCTGCATTTGAGTCTTTGGGTAAATATTATAAAATAATCCTATAAATTATGTGTCCTTGTTATGGTTGATATATTGTGTCAACTTGAGAAATCTAGAGGCCTAACTATGTGATTCAGCAGTTCTATATCCTGAGCCTATGCAAGAAGAGGGAGCAGAGATGGTGTGGGTGTGGGTGAATAGCCAAGATACCATATAAGGGAACAAAAGAGGTGTGTTCTCCCATTTTTTGCTCTTGCTGCTTTTGCTGTCTTCTGCCACCATGAACTGTTGCCCTCTGCCATGTGCCACTCTACCTTGGATCCAGCCAAGTATGGACTGAAAAACCTCCACAAACTGTGAGCTAAGTAAACCTTTCCTTACTTAATTTTGGGCATTGGGTATTTTGTCTCAGCAATGAGATTAAATCCTTTCCCTTGTAAGCCCTGAGTGCAACATCATGTAAATAGTTTTAGGTCTGTCCTCCTATTGTTATTTTTGCAATATATTTTCTGTCCATTTAAGTGTTTATCCTTCTCTCCCCTTATAAAGACAGCATTATTTTGGAATATTATTGTGTACCATGCTTTTTCATTTGAGATCTCTTTGTGTAAACATTATGGAGATGTTCCTCTTTGCACTGAATAGGTGAACCTTAGTTTATTTGCTCTTATAATTAATAATATGTTACCCTCGTGCTTGATTATTTTGTATTTTTTCTACTGTATTTTTGGAAAGACCCCACAGATGGGATTTCTTCATCAACAGTAAATATATTTGCAATTTGGCTCAATTTTTGTATTGCAGAGACTTAAAAAAATTAATATTTGTTGGGGCTATACAGTTTTCTCCCTCATCAAGTTTGTTCAACTTTTTTCTGGCTGTTGTGGCTGTTTTTGTTTTTCCGCCTTGAAATTTTTAATCAGCCATTAAAGGACATTTGATTTGCTCTCAGTTTTTGGCTATTAGTTTATGACTGTGTTATTTTTCTTCTTCTTCCAAAAATGTACTAAGAAAGCAGACCTCTCAAATCAGTGAGAAAAAGATAGATTGAACATATACAAACATTTGCATTGTCATTACTCCCCAAATAATGCAGTATAGTAACATTTTTGTAGTTTTTATATCATATTAGGTATAAGTATGCTTTCAAGGATTTAAGATATGCAGGAGGATATAGGTACATTACATGCAAATATCATATCATTTTATATAGGGAACTTGAGGATGAGGATATTGGTATTTGTCGGTGTACTGAGGCCAGTTCCTTACAGATTCTGAGGAACAACTGAACTCTTAGATATTTTCCAAGCGTTTAAATTCACAAGTGGTTGCATAGTAGTTATTTCCAGATATACTGATTAAGAACACACATTGTAACTACAGGGCCCTAGCTTTTATTTGCCATGTAAGTCTTGCACATGTTTTTTTAAATTACTTTTTGCTTTAAAAATAAAAGAATGAAAAATATTAACAAACAGGCATTCATTTACAAAATAGCACTAGAACAATACAAGCAATATTGAATTACAGACAAAGTGATAGGAAATTATCAATCGTTGTATTACATATGATGCCTTCAAAGTGGTTTTTCAAGAAAACCAATATAGACATGCAAGATTGATCAAATAATCATTAGCTATTCCTTTCAATAAAGCAATAAAAGTCAGTAGTACAACTATTAGCTAACATATTAACATATTTATATATATATATATATATATATATATACCTTCTTTCTTTTCTCTTTTCCATCATCTCAGTTGCTCTTACTTTTGGGCAGTTTCCTTTCATTCAACTATGTCTATGATATCCAAATTTTTAGTCACTCTTTCAGGTTTGTACCTTAGACAATACCTTATACATGCAGGTCTGATTTATTTCACTTATTAGTATGGCCTTTAGTTGTGACCATTTATCTATAAAAGCCTTGAGTTTATCTTTCTTTATAGTTGAGTAATATTCCATTATATAAAAATATCACAAATTTTTATCCATTCCTCAGTGGATGGACAGTAGGGTTGCTTCCACAATTTAGCTATTACACATTGCACTACTATAAACAAGGGTGCACATATATCACTGTGGTATGATGTTTTCAGATCTTCTGGGAAAATACCCAGAAGGGGAAGAGCTGGGTTGAATGGCACCTCTAGACCAAACTGATTTCCACAGTGGTTGCACCAGTCTGCATCCTACCAGCAGTGGAAAAGAGCTCCTGTTTCTCCACAGTTTTGCCAGCATTTGTTATTGGTTGATTTCTTAAAGATAGCCATTCTTACTGGGGTGAGATGAAATCTCAGTATTGTTTTAATTTGCATTTCTCTATGACTAATGATGTTGAACATTACCTCATGTATTTATTTGCCATTTGTATTTCTTTGTCTGAGAAATGTGTATTTCTCTCAGATGCCAATTTCTGGACTAGGTCTTTGAATTTGGGAGGGCGGATGTTTTTTAATTCTTTATATGTTCTAGATAGAAATCTTTTGACTGAGGGACAGTTTGTTAAAATTCTTTCCCAATTCATGGATTTTCTTCTTACTGTGTTAGTGATTTCTTTATATGTGCAAAAATTTCAGTAAGGTGTGATCCCAGTTACTGATTCTTTGAAGTATTTCCTCTGTGATTTGGTTCTTGTTCATGAACTCTCTGCCTACCCCTACTTCAAGATTTTTACCTACTTTCTTCTCCAATAGATTTAGTGTTTCTGTTTTAGTACTAAGATCTGTGATCCATTTTGACTTGAGTTTGGTGTGTGGTGATAGACATGGGTCTATTTTCAGTTTTTGGCAAGTGGCAAGCCATTTTTTTTAGCACCTGTTATGGCTGATACATTGTGTCAACTTGGGGAGTCTAGAGGTTTGGCTAAGTAACTCAGCAGTTGTAAATTTTGGGGTAAAAAGGACATGCCCTTACCCTTCTGGGATGTTGTTTATTGTGTTAATTTGGGAAGTTTAGAAGGTTAACTATGTGACTCAGAAGGGAGCTGGGGTGCTTATTTGTATTCACCCTAAACCTGTGCAAGAGGAAGGCATGCAGAGGGTGTGGTTATAGAGGACCACCCCCACCTCCGCAGAGCTGGTAGGCTGTTTACAAGGTAAGGGAAGGAGAGAGGCTGCTTGCCTCCATTCCTCCCTTTTGCTCTGGTTGTTTTTGCTGTACTGTGCTGCCATGAACGTTTTGCCCTCTGCCATGTGCCACTCTGCCTCTGTGCCAGCCAAGTATGGACTGAAACCTCCACAAGCTGTAATAAACCTTTCCTTCCTTCATTTTGGGCGTTGGGTGTTTTGTCTCAGAAACAAGAGAAAAGTAACCAAGATAGCACCATTTACTGAAGAGACTGTCTTTCAGTAAATATGTTTGGCCCTTTGTGAAGGATTAGGTGGCTGAGTGTGGTTGTGATTGCGGCTGTTTATTCCAGTCAGTTCCATGGATCCTCAGGTCTGTTTTTTAGCCAGTACTATGTTGATTTTATTACAGTAACTTTGTACTATCATTTCAAGTCAGGGATTTGATTCCACCTGACTTGTCTTTGTTTCCCAGGATTGCTTTTACTATTCTAGGTCCCTTCTGGTTCCAGATGAATTTTAGGAATGTTTTCTCTAGATCTGTGAGATATGCTAATGATAGTTTAATGGGAATTGCATTGAATCTGTACAACAATTTTGGTAGTATGGCCATTTTCAGAATGTTGGTTCCTTCTATCCATGAGCAAGGGATATTTTTCCATTTACTGAAATCCTCTTCAATCTCTTTTTTCAGAGCACTGTAGTTTTTGTTTAATAGGTCTTTTACTTCTTTTGTTAGATTGATTCCTAACTATTTCAATATCTTAGATGCTATTGGGAAATGTATGGTTTCCTTAGTTTCTATATCAGTCTGTTTGTTGTTTATGTATAGGAATGCTATTGATTTTTGATTGTTGACTTTGTATCCAGCTACACTACTAAATTTGTTCATTAATTCAAGGAGTCTTCTGGTGGAGTGCTTGGGGTCTTCCATGTAGAGTATCATGTCATCTGCAAAAAGTGCTAATTTCATTCCTGTCCTTACTCCTTTTCTCTCTCTTGTCTAATTGCTGTGGTTAATGCTTCCAGAACTATGTTGAATAGGAGTGGTGACAGTGTACATCCTTATCTTGTTCCTGATTTTAAATGAAAGATTTCATTTTTTGTCCATTTAGCATGATGTTGGCTGTTGGTTTAACATAGATAGCTTTGATCAGCTTGAAGTGAAGACCATCTATTCCTATTTTCTGTAGCGTTTTTATCATGAATGAGTGTAGGACTTTGTTGAAAGCTTTTTCTGTATCTATTGAGAGGATCATGTGGTTTTCGTCTTTGACTTTATTCATATGGTGTATAACATTTATTGATTTGCATATATTGAACCAACCCTGCACTCCTAGAATGAATCTGACTTGGTCATGGTGTATGATTTTCTTGATGATTTGTTGCATTCTATTTGCTACTATTTTACTGAGTATCTTTGCATCTATGTTCAATAGGAAGATTGGTCTGCATTTTTCTTTCTTAGTTGGGTCTTTGTGTGGTTTTGTATCAGTATACTTGCCTCCAGAAATGAGTTAGAGAGAATTGCTTCCTTTTCAATTTCATTGAAGTGTTTGAATAGTGTTGGCATTAAATCTTCTTAGAATTTCATGTAGAATTCTGCTGTGAATCCATCAGGGCCTGGGCATTTCTTTGTTGGTAAGTTTTTAATCACATTTTCAACCTGATTAATTGATACTGGGTTTTCAGGGTTTTTATATCTCCTTGATTCAACTTTGGTAATTTGTATATATCTAGGAATCTGTCCATTTCTTCTGAGTTTTCTATCCTATGGGAGTAAATATTTTTAAAGTATTTATTAATGATCTTTTTCTGCTGGATCTGTAGTGATTTCATCCTTTTCATTCCTCATTACATGAAATTGAGTTCTTTCCTTTCTTTTTTTGATAAGGTTGTCTAGGGGTTAATCAAATTCATTTATTCTTTCGAAGAACCAATGCTTTGATTCATTTATTTTTTGGAATGTTTTCTTTATCTCAATTGCATTAATTTCTGCCCTGATCTTTGTAATGTCCTCCCTTCTTTGGGCTTGACTTGTTCTTCTTTTTCTAAAAGATTGAAGTGCAGCATTAGCCTATTTATTTGGTCTCTTTCTGTTTTCCTTATGTGTGAATTCACTGCTATAAAGTTCCCTTTGAGGACTGCTTTCATTGCATCCTACAGATTCCAGGAAGTTGTATTTACATTTTCATTTGCAGGTATTTTTTAGTTTCTTCTTTAATTTCTTCTGTGACTCATTGGTTGTTCAGGAGGTTATTATTTAATTTCCCAGTGTTAGTGGAGTTTTTGGAGTTCCTTTTGTCATTAATTTCCAATTTCACTGCATTGTTGTCAGATAGTATGCATGGAATAATTTAAAGTGTTTTCCATTTAGTTAGGTAGGCTCTATGTGGTAGAGTGTGGTCTATTTTTGAGGAAGTCCCATGTGCAGCTGAGAAAAATATGTATTCTGATGTTGTGGTGTGGAACACTCTATATTCATCTGCTAAGTCCATTTTTCGGGGGTTTGGTTCAGATCTGTTATTTCTTTTCTGAGTTTTTGTGCAGTTGACCTATCTCTTTGTGTCAAAGGGGTGTTTAGGTCCCCTGTTACAATAGTGTTATTGATTATTTGGTTTTTCATGTCTGTTAAGATTTGTCTTATGTGGTTTGGTGCTCCCATATTTGGTGCATACATGTTTATGATTTTTATCTCTTCCTCTTGCAGTTTTTCCCTAACAAGTATGTAGCAACCTTCTTTATCTCATTTGATTGTTTTCTGTTTGAAGTTTATGTTGTCTGCAAACGTAATAGCTATGCCTGCTTTTTTCAGGGTTCCTGTTGCATGGAGAATTGTTGCCCAGCCTTTGACTTTCAGTCTATGGATTTCCTTTTTAGTAAAATGTGTTTCCTGTATACAGCATATGGTTGGATTTTGTTTCTTCATCCACTTTTCCAGTCTGTTTCTTTTGACTGGTAAATTGAGGCCATGTACATTAATGGTTATAACTGATATGTGTTGGCTTATCTTTGTCATGTTACTTACTTGTTGATGTTTTTGTACTTTTTTTCTCTGTTTCATTCCTTGTTTTGCTTGAGTGTTCCTTTCTGTTGTTCTTCTTTTAATTGTGGTCATTTTTTCCCATCTAGGATATCTTTTAGTACCCTTTGTAAGGTTGGTTTGGCACTCACGAAGTTCTTCAGTTGCTCTTTGTCTTGGAAATATTTTATTTCTCCATTAAATTTGAAGCATAGTTTTGCAGGATATATCAGTCTAGGTTGGAAGCTGTTTTGTCTCAGGACCTGTGATACTTTGCTCCAAGCTCTTCTTGATTAGATGGTTTGTGTTGAGAAGTCTGCTGTGATTCTGATGGGCTTTCCTTTATAGGTGATCAGTTCCTTTTCTCTAGCAGCTTTTAATATTCTGTACTTTTGCTGGATATCTGGGATCTTGATTATTATATGTCTGAATGTAGTGTTATTTTGGTTATGACTAGTTGGGGTTCTATATGGCTCATTTAAATGTCAGATTCTTTTTCAATACTTTGGAAATTTTCTGCTATTATTTTTGCAAATATTCTTTTTATGTCATCTTTGTTGCCTCCAGCTTTTTCATAGACTCCTATTAGTCTTATATTATTTTTTGCCTTGTGTTGCAGCTGCTGAGTTGATTTTTCCTGGTTCCTTGTTGATTTTAAGAGATCCTTTCTTTCATGATTGTTAGCTGCCATGCTGTCTTCAAGATCTGGAATTCTATCTTCAGCTTCATTCAAGCGGTTTTGCCAGCTTTCAATGGCAGTTTTGATTTCCTGGATATCTCTGAGTGTGTTTCATGCATTCTAATTCCATATTATTCATTTAACATTTCCATTAGTTTCCTATGCTCATCTATTTTTTTATATATGCCTTCTTTAGGTGTTCTAAGCAATTCTTTCATTATTATTGTCATTTCATTTTTTACCTGAGAGATTATTTCTGATGTTTACTTCTGTGGCCTGATATAATTTCTTCGTTGCTTCCATTGCAGTCACTTCAGCAATTTCAGGTGTGTGTTTACCACTTTCTCCTATGTCAATACCTCTTGGACTTGTTTGTTCTTTGTGGGGTGGTGTTTGGAGATTGTGTTTTAGTCCTTCATCCTTTTATGTTTGTTGCTGAAGGCAGAGTGCTTAATATGCCTCTTCCCTGGCAGCTCAGCAAGTGTTGCACAGGTCCCTAGTTTTCCTCGTGGTCAGACTTTCCCCTTAGTGGCTACTGAGAGGCACTGCTTAGTCTGGTGTCTTCTGGCATTGGTGAAGTGTACCTAGTTCTCCCAGGTCTGAGATGCAAACCATGATGTTATCAGATCACAGATAGTATGCTCCAATGCCCCCTGGCAACTCAGGGCATGTGTATGACCCAGAAGCAGGCTGCAGTGGTGGCATGATCACAGACCACTTGGTGCCATGTCCCCAGGCAGTTCAGGGTGCAGACAGATGCCACAGATAAACCTCAGAGTCAGCAGTTTGTGGACCGCCTGACTCCATGTCTCCAGGTAGCTCAGGGTGTGTGCAGGAGCCAGATGTGGGCTGCACTGGTAGTGATCACAGACTGCCTGTTTCTGTGACCTCCAGGAGGTCAGGGAGTGTGCAAAGCCCAGAGGCAAACTGTGGTGTGTCAGCAGTTCATAGACCTCCTGTTCTAGTACCTCATGAGGCACATGGCATGCTCAAGGGGGTGAGGAACTCAAACCCTGGTGTTAGCAGTTTGGTTCATGGGCCTTCTGAGTCAGAATCTCCTGTCTGCACTGGGTGCACAGAGGGCAGAGACACAGACTGTAATGGTGGCAGGGTCGTGGGTCACCTGCTCTGTCCCCAGGAAGTAGAAGGGGAATTTGCACACGTTTCTTATCATCCCTAAGTTTTAGTGTTCTTATTAGTAAAGTGATGATTATAAAATATCATTGTTGTGGTTTTAATAGGAATTAAATATATGGGTAAACAGTTAATTGCATCATTGTCCGATCAATTTTTAAATTGTTCTTGTCAAATGATGTCTTAGGGATTAAGAAACTTTAAGAGTCAGCCATTCAGCTGCAGATCAGAGAGGCAAAATGATATGCTTTGAGTGTGAAATTAGACAATTACAAACCAGTGCCTTTGCACATACGTTGTAAAGCTTGAGGAAGCTAGAGCATAGAAGTGTGGTTCTCCACTCAGGGGTATGCAACAGACCTCCAGAGAGCTGTGTTACAAGCATAAATGTCCTTACATCCACTCCTACTTTGTCACCTGCTGGAGTAGATGGTTAGGGAGCTGACAGAAGAGGAGAGTAAGTGTGCAACCAGGTACAAAGTGGGGAAGTGAGACTCTTTCTCAGAGACCAGGCACAAACTTAACATTTGTTACACATCATTGGTGTTCTTAAGGTTACAGGGTGAATTCTCAGTCAAAGTTCTGTTTTATGTAGCAAAATATTCCTCTGGTTATAGGTGATCTCCAACCTTAATTATAAACCCCTGTCTGCAGACAGGTAGGATCAACTTCACCAGAGCTTGGTAGATAATCAGACGATATAGCCTTATGCTCAGCCTAGTACTGAATTAGAGTCTGCATATAAGCAAGAGCTCCAGGAGATTTGTATGCATGTAGAATGTGAGAGGTACTTTTTAGTGTGTATTCCTATAATAAAGCTGTTGTAGTCTGAAGGATGAGGTAGGAAAGGGAGCAAGTAAAGGGTTAAATACTATACCTGCCTTTGTCACTTAATACTTTAGAAGGTAAGTTTTAATATACCCATTTTACAGTGAAAGAAAATGAGGAAAAGAAATTTTTCTCCTTTAGAATGACAGTGTATAATTAATAAATTACTATGAGATGACAGATGCTTCTCTGATAATAACTGAATTACAGATAGCATATGCCTTGGTATAAAATATTTTATTTAAAATTTAAATAAAACCTAAACTTAGAGGAAGACTTTTTCCCCCAGTAACTCATTTAACTCTATAGCAAATTAATTTTATTAGAACTGTCTCAGAAGAAACAGATAACTGATCAGTGACTGCTAGTTTAGAAGTAATAATTGTGGTGATTTTATACTTCCTTGGAAACTCATATGGGTTAGATTTGTGAGGAGCTAATGGTTCTCTGAAATGTCCTGTTATTTTATTTTGTGTTGTTCGTGTTATTTTGAGCCATGGATGCTCTTTCCTCTGGATGTACTTCTTACATTTCTCCTCCTTCATAGCACATCTTAGGGCACAGGAGACAACTTAGAGTCCCTCATTTTCTCTGACTTCTAAACAGGTGTTAATGTTTTGATCTTGTGTTACAAATTGTGGATGAACTTCTCTGCATTATGGCTTAGTGAGGTTAAGTATTCATCATTTTTTCCCCTAGGTGTTTAGTAAAAGTATAATCATTTGAACAGCTTTGCAACTCTGGAGCGTGAGCTGGAGTACATTTCATGCCAGAATCCATCAGTGAACATTTTTGGTTAATTTAGAAATGTATCTCTAGGACAAGAGTTTTCAGACTGACTCTGTTACAGTTTGGACAAGAGAAATCAAGGCATATATAGAAGAGTGATTTCATGGTCTGGAGTTCTGAAGCCACTTTGTTGTAGTTCAGTAGTTCAGTGGCAAAGTCTATGCAGAACGAAGTGTTCCAGGTTTCTTTTACATCTTAACTTTGGCTTTTGCCTGTAAAACAACTTGCTTAATTTTTGTTCTTTCATACTTTTAACTTGGATTTTGAGCTTGGTGCTCTTGCTGTAGGACTGACCAAGGATGGCCTGTTATGGTAAATAGACACTGTATTCAAAATGTCTAAAGAAGATTTTTGTTTATGCAAAATACATCACATGAAATGAAGGATCTTCAAGTTTGACATCAAAGTTTATTGTTTCATAGCCATATCTTTTATAAAAAAATAGTGAAATGCTGGTTATTTTCAAAGCCACATATTGAAAACATGAACAGATTCAATTTGATGTATATGTAAGAGTATGGGGCAGCAAATTCCTTTTGTACAAGGCCCATAGCAAACATTTTACACTATGTGGACCACATCAGCTGTGTCTCAGCAGCTCAACTCTGCCATTGTAAGGCAGGAACTATAATAGATGGTACACGATGTTATATACAGCTGTGCTCCAATGAAACGCCTGTGTACTCTGAAATGTTATTTTCGTAAATTTTATAATGTCAGGAATAATATTAATTTCTTTCAACCATTTGAAAATATGAAGACATTTAGCTTTCAGGGTATACAAAAACATTTTTTGGTACCATTACCACCAAAAGTGTTCTTTGCTTGCTTTTTTTTTCTTTTTAAAATTGTGAGCAAGATGTCACTTGGGAACCAGGATAACTTGGTGTAATTAAGAACTTTAAATCAGATTCTTCTTGCACCTGTGTGATCTGGGACAAATTATTAAATTTTTTCTCAGCCTCAGTTTTCTTAATTGTGAAATGGGTGTAGCATGAGTCTTTTGGCCCACGTTCCCTATACAAACATTGATGAAGTAATATTCTAAACAAAAAGCTATCATGGATAGTAAATATTACCTTTAAAACTTCCACTAAGACACTATTTCCATCTGATTAACAATCTGTGGGACATTCTCATTCCTTCAGCGTTAATTTAAGGGCAGGTTTCTAAAGAAAGTGGAGGGCTGTGGATATAGCTCAGTGTCACAAGCACTTTGCTTGACAAGCACAAGGTCTTGAGTTTGATTCCCAGTACCAAAAAACAAACAAAGATAGAAAGAATAGGGAATTGGTACATAGTTTTAATGAAACACTTATCAATTCAGTAAATATATTCTAAGTTGGGTGTGATGGTACATGCCTGTGATTCCAGCAGTCTGGAAGGATGAGACAGGAAGATTGCAGATTTGAGCCCAGTCTAAGGATGCTGTCTGAAAATAATAAAATAAAAAAGGTTGGAGATATAGCTTAGTATGAAAGCCCTGAGTTCAGTCCTTCATACAGTAAAACAAAATTAACAATGAATAATTTTCTAATATCCATGTCTTTTTGTGCATGTGTATTGTACTCAGAATGGAGTCACCTAATTGCATCTCATGAAGTAGTCCTGATGAAGCCATTCCTCACAGTTACACTCCACTCAGTAAATGGTCAGAATGCCTCTCTGCAGCCCTAAGGGTTCTCAGGCATTTACTTAATCCAACATGATGATGACAGAATTCAGTTTTAAGAATATTTCTGTGCTTGAGAGGCTTTTAATAAACAGGGTGATTTACAAGTGACAGTAGTTTTTAATGTTTTTTGACTATGGAACAATAAACATTCCCTTTATGGTAATAAACAGATTGGAACGATCAGTTATATAATTTCATGGTAACATTTTAGCAAAAAAATGTAAATATAATTACAAATTAGCATAAGTAAGCAATATAATTACTGTAGTTGGTTCATATAATTAAACGTAAAAGTTGCACTTGTAAAGAAAATTAAAAGTGTTCTTTTTCATGATTTTGCTTTAAGTATTTTTTTAATAAGCAATGTGAAGAGAAGAAAAATACATAAATGCAGGTATAAACATATCATGCAGGGAGCCTCAAAGAGGCTTGGGACTGTGAAAGATGTAATTAGCTTGTAGAATAATAATTTTCACTTTTTAAAACTTTTACCTGCCTAAGTTGCTTTGACATATGGTTTAGTGCCATAGATCCTTTTACATAGCTATTCTTGCTGCATTCCGACTGACTATACAATAATATCAAAAGACTCTGATTCCTTGCATTGTGGGATCCAAGGAACAGTTAGCAAACAGCATAGAGAAAGCCAGCTGAAAATGTCCAGTATGTTTTCCATATTGATAAATAAATGATAGTGTTGATTCTATAGGGTATAGGACCCTGATTTTTTAAATGGCTAATGGTGCTAATAGATATTGTATTCTTAGTATGAAGTCTATCATGTTATAATGCTTGGAAGATAATGGGGACTTAAAATATTTTTTGAATCAGTAAATATTATATGCTGAGCACTGTGGGGAGAGTGAGGTTAAATAAGTCATTGGCCCTGTCATAAACAAAATATCTTTCTCCCACAACCTCCCACAAGACTATGAACTGTACCTTAACAAAAGTTTTTTAAAAATAAAGTTTTTATTGTTTTCTGCATTTATCCTATAGATATCACCATGTAACATTTTATATTTCAAAGCTTTATAACATACACAGAACTAAATGCTTTTTATAGCTTTTGTATCCATTTTTAATCAAAATACGGTATATAATGTCTATAGAAACAACTTTTCCATCTTCTAGATGGCAAATTGACTTGCTTTAATAATCACTGACCAAGATATTGGGACAAGGTCCCCTAAGAATCTTTGGTCCATTGGAACTTTTGTTCACTAAGTTCTATGCAAGCAAACCTAGAGCAGATAAAAAATAAGCAAAAGCTCAGATTAATTCAGGAATAAGAATGTTGGAATTTTAAGATTAAAAGAAAAAGGAACAGTAGATGATTTAAGTGATTGAGTAGATAAATGAAACAAGACTCCTGAGTTTCACAAATTGCCTGCCTAATCAGTACTCTTGCTGAGCATATGTTGATATAATGAAATATCTTTGAAAAAACTGATTCTTTAATCTTCACTATGAAAAGACATTTTTATCTGGTAAAGATATCACACACATGTCCATATGCTTAAGTATCTATGACATAGGAAATTTCCAAGATAATTTTATATACTAAAAATAACTTCATTTTTAAAATTACAGAAAGGAGATTTCTAAAAACTATTACAAATATGTTACCTTTTTGGTTTTAAAATGTTTAGACTTAAGAACTGTGTTATATATATATATACATTTTCAAGTGAAAGAATAATGAAGTAAAATTTCTGTGAGTAATCTTATATTTAAAGTTAAATCTTAAAATGTAAACAGTTTAAATTCCTTTGAAAATAAATGGCATTATAATATGTAAAAATATGACTGGTTATTTCGGAAATTCCGTTGTTCACTAACAGCTATACTTTTGACTCTAAGAAATCATACTTGATGTGTATAACAATTACAAGGATGATTTTATAACAGGTTATTTTGCTGATAAGGTAATAGGGAAAGAAAAGTGATTCAGTAACTTAGAAGGCAGAGATATGCCATGTATTAATTAAAGACTTGCACTTTATCTTCAGTTTCCTCATCAAATAGGACAGCAAAATATGTAGTTATCAGGAGAACTAAATGAGATCATGTAATTGACACATGGGTTCTGCACACCATATATTTAGAAAAGTGTGGCTTGTTTCCCCATGTTGTTAGAAATAGCTATCATTTATTAGAATATGCTTTTTTCCTTCTTGTCCCATTCATTTTTCAAAATGTATCACTCTACAGTTTTCCTGTTTCCATTTGTGAAGAAGTATAAAAACTTCAAGATAGAACAAAAATAATTTTTGCTTCTTTCTAAATTATTTCAAGAAGTGGAGCAAATCATAACTCCACTGACATTTTCTAAAACTATTTCCAAGGCCAAAAAATTTCTAGATGCAAATACATTTTGGTAAAAGCTAGACTGAGCATATTTAACCAGGTTCCTCTACTGCAAGGTATAGAGGAGAACCCAGGACCTTGGGTCACCAAGTAGGATATAGCATGCAGCTTCCGGGAATATGGCGACCAGGTGAGCAGCAAAGGAGCGATCCTCCTTGATAAACATCACCAGCTCGAGACAGATTTGGTGAGCGTGAATGCCAGGACCTCGGCTGGGACGTTCAAACTGAACGTGTTTCTCTAAGCTGCCAGGGGAGACGCGGTAGGGCAGCCCAAATTGCCGTGGTGAGACACGGGAAAGCCCCGAACGCTGGGCACAGAGACGCTCGGAGTGGAGGATGGGAGGTGGCTTGGCTGGGTCTGAGCGCCCTGGGGTCACAGCCAGCTCGATCCCTCCTGCCTCCCGAACCGGCTAAGCTCGCCAGTGACTCTGGCAAGAAATTGGCTTTTTAGCAGTGGCAACGCGGGGTGGTCTCAGATCTCGCATGCCTTGGGCAGGCTACGCAGCCAAGGCCCTCAGTGGCCTGCAGTCCGTGGCTGAGGCGGCGTGAGAAGCACAGAGGAGCAGAGCGTCCCGCTCCCTCCCCGAGACCCGGAGAGCGTGAGGAAACAGAAGTGGTGGGGAGCAGCGGATCATGAGTATAGCACAAAAAACTGACACTTTGGAACTTTCCTGCTGCAGGGTCTCCGAAAACTGGTGAGCTATCTGCACTTGTGACCAGATCACCGAGTGGGGGAGGAGATCCGTCCCTATACCTGCAGGAAACCCTGGGAGGGTGGGAGAGCGGTCTTACACACCCCACCCAGGTCTCTCGGTAGGGAGTAGCTCACCTGACAAACCAGCATCTGAACAGCCTTTTCAGCGGAACTCTCAGCAGAAAGCTTAAGGGACATTCTCCCGAAAAGAAGGAGTCATTGGAGCAGCCTCTGCAGCAGCCCTTTGCCTGGTGAACTGCCTGGGTAATTCATTGCTCAATATTTTGAATCTGATACCCAAAAATGGGAAGACAGAAGAACAAAATGCACTCTCAGAACTCAACCCCACCCAGAACAAGTCCTGAATGCGAGGATACAGGGGAACCAGGAAGCCACAAACCTGCAAGTTCTGAAACGATTGCATCCGAAATGAAACAACTCCAACAGGCCATAAAAAAGCTTAAAGCAGAAATAAGCCACATACCTGCAATGATCTCTCAGACAAAAAATGAACTGAAAACTATAATGGAAGAAATGTTCTGTACACATAGAGAAGAAATAGATAAAAGATTAGAAGAAAATAGGAAACAAATGGAAACGTTACAAGAGCAATTTAGGAATGAATTACCAAGAATGAAACAGGTCCAAAGAGATTGCCAGAATTTGAAAACTTCCACTGAAAGCTTCCAAAACTGCTTAAATGAAACCGAAGATAGAATTTCAGACCTTGAAGACAGCATGGCAGCTTATGAGCACGAAAGGAAGGATATCATAAAATCATCAAAGACACAACAAAAATCAATCCAACAGCTGCAATATGAGGCAAAATGAAATAATATTCGATTGATAGGAGTGAGTGAAACAGCAGGAGACCGCACAAACGATATAATAAGAATATTTGCTGAAATAATAGCAGAAAATTTCCCAAATGAGGTAAAAGATACTGAGGTATAGTTAATCGAGGCATATAGAACCCCAATGATCCATAACCCAAAGAAAAACACACACAGACATATAATAGTCAAGATCCCAGATATCCAGCAAAACAACACAATATTAAAAGCTGCTAGAGAAATGAAACAGATCACCTATAAAGGAAAGCCCATCAGAATCACAGCAGACTTCTCAACGGACACCATAAAATCAAGAGCTTGGAGCGAGATATTACAGATTCTGAGACAAAAAAACTTGGAACCCAGACTGATGTATCCTGCAAAACTATCCCTCAAATTCAATACAGAAATAAAATATTTCCACGACAAAGAACAACTGAAGAACTTCATGAGTGCCAAACCAGCATTGGAAAAAGCACTAAAAGATATTCTAGACAGAGAAAAAAGAGACCACAATCCCAAGAACGATAGAAATAACTCCCTAAACAGAACAACTAAGTAAACAGTAAGCAAAAGAAGGAAAACAACAACAAGTAAATAACATGATTACAATAAGCCAACATATAAGCATGACAACCATTACTGTAAATGGCCTCAATTCAAAAGTCAGAAGGAAAAGATTGGCAGACTGGATTAAGGAACACAATCCAACGATATGCTGTATACAGGAAACACATTTTACGCAAAAGGAAATCCACAGGTTGAAAGTTAAAGGTTGGAAAACAATTCTCCATGCAACAGGTCCCCAGAAAAAAGCAGGGGTAGCTATTATGTTTGCAAACAATGTAAACTTCAAACCAAAAACAATCAAAAGAGATAAAGAAGGCCATTACATACTAGCTAAGGGAAAGCTGCAAGAGGGAGAGGTAACAATTCTAAACATTTATGCACCAAACAATGGAGCACCTAACTTTACAAGTCAAATCTTAACAGACATGAAAAATCAAATAACTAATAACACTATTGTAATAGGGGACCTAAACACCCCTCTAACACAAAGAGACAGGTCAATTGGACAGAAACTCAGCAAAGAAATAACAGACCTGAACCACAAGTGTGAACAAATGGACTTAGTAGATGTATACAGAGTGTTCCACCCCACAACATCAGAATACACATTTTTCTCAGCTGCACATGGGTCTTTCTCTAAAATAGACCACATTCTAGCCCATAGAGCATATCTACCTAAATGCAAAAGAATTCAAATTATCCCATGCATATTATCGGACCACAGTGCAATGAAATTGGAAATTAATGACAAAGAGAACTCCGAAAATGACATAAACACGTGGAAGTTAGACAGCAACCTCCTTAATAACCAATGGGTCACACAAGAAATTAAGGAAGAAATTTAAAAATACCTACAAATAAATGACGATGCAAGTACAACCTACCGGAATCTGTGGGATGCAATGAAAGCAGTCCTCAGAGGGAAATTTATAGCGATGAACTCATATACAAAGAAAACAGAAAGATAGCAAATAAATAGCCTAATGATATACCTCAAACTCTTAGAAAATGAGCAACAAGCCAAATCAAGAGCCCAAAGAAGGGAGGAGATTATAAAACTCAGGGCAGAAATTAATGTAATTGAGATGAAGAAAACTGTACAAAAAATTAGTGAATCAAAGAGTTGGTTCTTCAAAAGAATAAATACAATTGATAAACCCCTAGCTAATCTTGTCAAAAAAAGAAAGGAAATATCTGAAATTCATGCAATAAAGAATGAAAAGGATGAAGTCACTACAGATCCAAAAGAAATCCAAAAGATCATTAATACCTACTTTGAAAATCTGTATTCCCATAGGATAGAAAATACAGACGAAACGGACAGATTCCTAGAAAGGTACAAATTACCAAAATTCAATTAGGAAGACGTAAAAATCCTGAACAACCCAATGTCAATTAATGAGATTGAAAATGTTATTAAAAACTTACCAACAAAGAAAAGCCCAGGCCCTGATGGATTCACAGCAGAATTCTATAAAACATTTAGAGAAGATCTAATGCCAACACTCCTCAAACTCTTCAATGAAATCGAAAAGGAAGCAACTCTCCCCAACACATTTCTGGAGGCAAGTATTGTACTGATACCAAAACCAGAGAGGGACCCAACCAAGAAAGAGAGCTACAGGCCAATCTCTCTAATCAACATAGATGCAAAGACACTCAACAAAATACTGGCAAATAGGTTACAGCAAATCATAAGGAAAATTATACACCATGACCAGGTAGGATTCATTCCAGGAATGCAGGGATGGTTCAATATTCGCAAATCAATAAATGTAATACACTATATTAATACAGTCAAAGACAAAAACCACATGATCATCTCAATAGATGCAGAAAAGGCTTCTGATAAATTCCAACATGCATTCATGTTAAAAACCTTAGAAAAAATAGGAATAGATGGCCTCTACCTCAATCTGATCAAAGCCATCTATAATAAACGAACAGCCAACATCATACTAAATGGACATAAACTGAAAACTTTCACTTCAAAGTCAGGAACAAGACAAGGATGTCCGTTGTCACCACTCCTATTCAACATAGTTCTGGAAGCACTAGCCAGAGCAATCAGACAAGAGAGAGAAATAAAAGGAATAAGGATGGGAAAGGAAGAAGTCAAACTATCACTATTTGCAGATGACATGATACTATACATGGAGGACCCCAAAAACTCCACAAGAAAACTCCTCGAATTAATTGACAAATTCGGCAGCGTAGCCGGATACAAAGTCAACACCCAAAAATCAATAGCATTCCTATACATGAACAACAAACAGACTGAGAGAGTAATTGAGGAAACCATACCTTTTATAATAGCAACCAAGAAATTGAAATACTTAGGAATCAATCTAACAAAGAATGTGAAAGATTTATTCAGTGAAAACTACAGTACTCTGAAAAAGGAAATCGAAGAGGATTTCAATAAATGGAAAAACATACCCTGCTCATGGTTAGGAAGAACTAACATTGTAAAAATGGCCATACTACCAAAACTGTTGTACAGATTCAAT
>PVLD010004559.1:0-40809 GCA_004027595.1 Dinomys branickii | reverse complement strand
GACAACAATCCCTGACCTGAAATTATACTACAAAACTACTGTAATAAAATCAACCTGGTACTGGCTAAAAAACAGACCTGAGCATCAATGGAACAGACTGGAAGATGCAAGCATAACGAAAAACCCACTCAGCTACCTAATATTTGACAAAGGGGTCAACCAAACCCACTGGAAAAAAGAAGGCCTGTTTAATAAATGGTGCTGGAAAAACTGGCTTGCCTCTTGCCGAAAACTGAAAATAGACCCCAGTCTATCACCATGCACCAAACTCAGGTCAAAATGGATCACAGACCTCAGCATTAAAACAGAAACTCTAAATCTATTGGAAGAGAAAGTAGGTAGAAACCTTGAAGAGATAGGAGTAGGCAGAGACTTCATGAACAAAAATGAAACTGCAAGGGAAACACTTCAAAGAATCAATAATTGGGACCTCATCCTACTGAAAAGTTTTTGTACATCTAAAGAAATCACCAGCAAAGTAAAAAGAAAACCCACAAATTGGGAAAAAATCCTAGCTGGATGTCCCTCAGATAAAGGTCTTCTATCTAGAACATACAAAGAATTAAAACACATGTACCTGTCCAAATTCAAAGGCCAAATCCTGAAATGGGCATCTGAGATAAATACACACTTCTCAGATAAAGAAATACAAATGGCAAATAAATATATGAGAAAATGTTCCACTTCCTTAGTCATTCGAGAAATGCAAATAAAAACAACTTCGAGATTTCATCTCACCCCAGTAAGACTGGCCAGTATCAAAAAGTCATCCAATAAGAAATGCTGGCGAGGCTGTGGAGAAATAGGAACTCTATTACACTGCTGGTGGGAATGCAGACTGGTGCAACCACTATGGAGAGCCGTTTGGAGATTTCTCCGCAATCTAGATCTAGAGGTTCCATTCAAACCAGCTATTCCCCTTCTGGGTATTTTCCCAGAAGATCTGAAAACATCATATCACTCTGATATATGTGCACCCATGTTTATAGCAGCGCAATTTGTAATAACTAAAATGTGGAAGCAACCCAAGTGTCCATCTACAGAAGTCTGGATTAAAAAACTGTGGCATTTGTATATAATGGAATATTATTCAGCTATAAAGAAAGACAGTTTTGGGGACTTTGTAGGCAAGTGGTCAAAACTGGAGTCCATCCTCATAAGTGAAATAAATCAGCGGTACATGAGCAGGCAACATATTGTATCACTGGTGTCAGAACCTGAGGTTGGGAATATAAACTAGGAGACATGAAGGAAATCTGTTCAAAGGCAAAGAACAGATGAGACGAGGGAAAGGAGAAAAGAAAGAGGCAAAAAGGTATGTATGTATATATGTATATACATATGTGCTGGTGGGCTAACATGGTTCTACTATTGTATTATATCACTTAATGCTAAGGAATAGTTGATGACGGGTTATTCGATCAATCTTGTATGTCTGTATGTGTTTTCCTGAGCACACACTTTGAACATATCAATATGCAAAGCAGCAACTGTTGTTGGTTTTCTGTTGCTTTGTCTATAATTCAATTCTGATCTTAGTGTTATTGTACTACTTTGTGCCCCTTTGTTAATGCTTTCCGGTTTCTTTTTTTTTTTTTTTTTCCTGTTGTTGAGATGATTAATTGTTTGACCAATTTCGCATGTCTGTATCTGTGTTCATGAATATAAATTTCGAAGATATCGATAGGTAAAGCAACAACCATTGTTAAGTCCATGTCACATTGTCTGTAAATCAGTTTTTATTGTTCTGTTTCTTATTCTACTCTGTGTCTGTTTGTTAATATCTTTTTGTGGTTTTACTTTTAAAATAAAAAAAAGCATATAGCATGCAATGTTTCTCAGTTTGTTTGAGAGAGAACTCACACACAAGCATGTATATATGTATTCATGTAACTGTTTATTTAGTACCTATTAACACTTGGCATCTGTACTTTCTGGTGACTATCGTTGGGGCAATTCAGGCTTAGAGGACAGCAGTGGAAGAACCAAACAAATGGAAAGTATCTGTTGTGTATATATAAGCAGTAGGCTTTTCCCCTGTGAAGGTATCCTTGGACATTTATGTAAAATTATGTTTCATAGGTTTCACATATTCTAAGAATGAGGAAATAGGAAGATGCCTGTTATTTGCCTCAGGATGGCTTGTTAGTGTATATGACTTGTCGAAAATCACCAAGTTAAACCAAGATGTTTAACGTCAATTTTAGCTTTTAGTATGAAACAGTCCTTTAAATTGATAACTATCAATTTTTTAAAAAATCATGTTTTGAAGCTCCTGCTTTATGCTAGGTTGTATGGGAAAATATTTTGTCTTAGATTCATGCTTATCTTTAACTTTGAATTCTAAAGCTTGTAAAAATTAAACCAGGTAGATATAGCGTACATTTAAAAATTATATATACACATACAATATATATATATAGACTATATATTTATACATAGACATACCCTACACATACACACACACACACAGACATGCATGTACACACATATATTATAAACATATGAGAGAGAACACACAGAATAACAAAGGAAACAAAGAAAAATCTCCATGAGTTAATAAAGACAAAGACTGTTATTTTTGTGATATGGTGATACAGAACATTGCCATGTAACCCAGAAGTCCTCTAGGGTTGTCTTCTATTAAGAAGGCAATAAAACATTAGTGCTAAATTTAAATTGGAATTATCACCATGACAGCATGAACTTTCATATACATATGCAAATATGCATATATATATATACCATACATATAGCATCAATCATGTATATAGACATGGTTATATATAGAATTGCAGATAAACCCACATTTCCTAGATTATTCCTCTTAATAGAGTACCTATATGTTATGGGATAATTTGTCCCTCAACCCATGTTCATATTTTGGAGTCATAATTCCCAGCACCTCCAAAGGTGCTACTCTTTAAAAATAAGATCTTCTACGAGTTGATTAAGTTAAATACAGATTTGAGGATAGGACTACCATCTAACCTATGGTAGTCCTATAATTTTAAAATGTACAGTAATCTTAACGAGTTTGACTTTGTTCTCAGAAAAGGAAATATGGGACTTCCAAGAATGCGTATGAGTCCAGAAGGGCCATAGTAAGACAGTGTCCATTTCCAGAAGAAATGGGATCTGCTGAAGTCTTGATCTTATACTGTGGCCTCTGGAACTATGGGGAAATAGCTTTCTGCTGTTGACTACCAAGTCTGTAGTATTTTGTTACGGTAGTCCTAGAAAACTAAGCACCAATGAAGGAACAAACTGTGAAGGGAAGCATCTTCCTAACGCTGAGAATTCAGATCTCATTTCAGAAGGTATGGTTACAGCTCACTGGAAGTCAGAGAGGTCTGCTGAGTTGACCAGGCTAGAGCTGGTTGTTATTTGCTAGGCAAGTAGAAAACCTTATTCCACATTACAGAGCACAAATGAGTGGCAGGAGAGATGATTTGTTTGTTGGGCATTCAAATAGAGCCAGGCCACTGTATGGATTTGCAGAGGGCTTTGGAGAATGGGAACAAGTTCACAGACAACTGATACAGCCCTGATGTGGACAATTTTCACATTAGGAGGGTCATATTAAAGTGTTCACTAGACCAGGGTGAAGTTGTGAACTCAGTGAATGTCTGTGTTTTGGAGATTGCAGCTGGAATAGAATACTACTGTGTGTTTCCTGAATACTGTGCACATAGCTGGGTGTCAGGATCATGAAGTACTAAATGCAGATACATGGGAACCATGTGAGAATTTTCCTTTCTCTTGCACTGGCCTTCCGGTAGTTTTTACTAATAAAGCTTAACACATTGCGCTTGCTGCAAAGGAGGAGTTCTCATTTCACTATCCAGCTTTCCTGTCTCAAGCAGGGAGTAAAAGGTAAACGGAGCCAAGAGACGGTAGATGGGTGTCGGGTATACTCTCTCCGCTCCTGTACATTGATACACTCTTTAAACTTTCCCATCGACTTATTTTGGTTTCAAAGTTAGTCTTGGACAAGGCTAAACTAAGAGATTTCTAGGCTTGAATACGATAAAATTATCATACTAGATCAGATAACATATATTATATCAGGGTAGTTCTGGGTAAAGACTTTAGTACTACTCTACAACATTTATGGTGTAAATCATCTATGTTACTAGAACACCGTATCTGACAGACTGCATTATAATGATAAGCTGTGAGAGAAAGGTACAGTCATTAGGGTTGCTGTTAATTGATGACAGGACTCTGGCTGATCAGTTTGTTTTTCTAGACATCTTAAGGTATTTAAGTCATTGTTAAAGTACTACCCATGTTGTAAGTCCTTTAACTGTCCTTGATAATGTAGTGAAATTACTAGAGAAGGAATTAATTAAGCTATAAATTCCAGATGCTGGCCTTTATTTTCCACACAGTATATTTTGTTAGATGTTTTCTTTTTGTTCTGTAGATGCAGTACTAGGAAAAATCTGACATAAGTCAAATTATTTTTTATTGCCAATTCTGAGTGATTTTATTTTAGCATAGAACTGAGATCATCATAAGACCTACTTATTCATTCAGAAGTGAGGATTAATCTTCTAAATCTACAGAAATAGGAAAATAGTTGTGTAGAGCCCTTTCCTTCCACCTTAATTCATAATTCTGTAATACTTCACAAAATACCTTATGAATAACTTCTAATGTAAACTTACTATATCTTGACTACCATAGAATATTTATAGAACTTGAAATAAATAGGGGTAGTATGTTTTCTTTCTTTCAGAAATAATCGTGCAACAGAAGTCTGTATATCCTTATAGATTAAAGAACATGATGCAGGCCGGGGATGTAGCTTAGTAGCGCAGCACCTGCCTGAAAAGTGTGAATCCCTGAGTTTGATTCCTGGTAGAGAAAAAAAAAAAGAACATGATACCTACTTAAAACAGAAAGTATTATTTTGTTGGGGAGGTTCAAGGTTAGAAATACAAAACATCTGTGGGAAGCTGGCATTATAGATCGCTGTGCCTCATTGTGCTGCCCTCAGTTTTAGCTCATAGCATGCCATCCAAATTCATCATATCCGGAGCAATTCTTCTGTTAGGGAGAAGTTTCCTGTGAGTTACAGGGCAGGTATTTCCTGGTGCATATGGAATGGTACTGCCGTCAGTACTTGCCTCATACTGGGCTTTTACAGGTCAGAGACCCTCACTCTGACTTCTCCTGAGACTGGTTTTCAGTAGAGTTGCTTGACTCTTAACCATAAGTATAGTTATGTGACATGTTAGGGCAAAAGAAATGCTAATTTTGGAAGGACTACACTTAAGTTGTCAGCTTATAAGTATGGAGGTTTTCCATTTTTGGCTGCATGGTTAAAATTTAGAAAGTGTTACTCATCTTTATCTAAACTGTCTAAAATATGTTTAAAGAAAATAAACAGTAGAAATATATGAAAATTCATTCAGCATTTATCAAGTCCTTTGCTAGAGTTTAGCTGTGGGAATGTGAAGCACATTCACATGTCTTTTGTACTTAAGGGACTTGTAGTTAATAAATGCGGATAGGACACAATTATAAGTAATATAAAACAGGTAACATATCTCTAAATAGTTATAGCAAAGCCCTCTTGCTGAAGAATAAAAGCTTATGATTGCCGAGAATACCCCCTCATAGTCCCCAGAGTTGGTGCATTTTTTCATGTACAGTTTAAATAAGCTTGTTTAGATTTTAAGTGTATGATATTAGATATAACAAGCAGATAAGAATGAGTTTCTATAGGAAGCATGATAAATTGGAGTGAAAAATTATGTTTGACTTCAAGGCAGGACCTAAGAAGTCTTATAAAGTGTATAAGAAATGTACAAATATGGCAATCTAGAGGTCATTTATTATAGGTAAACTGATCCTTTATGCTGTATTGTTTCCTCAGTGTATCTCTGTGTTATAATCTAGCATAATGATTGATATATACAACAATAATTTGTCAGTTTACAAATGGTTTAAATATTTTTGCTTTATTCCCTTAATGCCACATACTCTGGGCCTACCCAAAATCCTAGGCATTTTCTTAAAATGCCATTTCAGAAATATCCTATAAAATGGTAAATTAAATGAGTATTTGTTTTTTAACTTACCAGCTGTTCATTTACACAGGATTTTCAAGATCAGATGTTTAATTATATTAACGTCTTTCTAAAAGAAAATAGATAATAATGTGATTTAAACTCCTAGGCATAAAAGTGTAATTTGGCACTCTTCAGCAGTTGTGAATATGTATTTTAAATAATTCTTTATAGATATGCTTTCTTTTAACCTTATAAAAAGTCACTTTAGAACAAACTAATCAGTTTGGCCTCTTAGAGAATTACTGGTACTGCCAGTGCCCTGACCCTGGTGTGGGAAAGGGAAACTATGGGGGTCACACTTAGATTCACCCCGAGGCTTTCTCAATCAAATGAGGGCTCATGTCCCAGCCCATGCTGTTAGGGACCAAAGAGACAAGAGCAATGCAGCGCTGGGACTAGTGACCACAAGTGGACTGGCCAGAGCAGCTGAGACCTCAGGCAGAAGCCTAGATGTGCATCTTGCAGTGGTTCTTTCTATACAAGACTCTTAAAAGACAGGCAAGTAGGAGGTCAAAACTAAAGATCCTTAGTACCGGAGTTCTCATTTTATTAAATAGTCTCAGTCCCAAGTAAATTCAAATGTAGATGTACCTTAGAAAAACTAGGATTTATGTATATCACTTTGGATATTTAAAAAGTATTCTGAAACTATCCTTGAATGAGCTTCCTAGTGTGTATTTGCATTATAGATGTTGGTTTTCTTACTCATTAAATATTTAATGATAATAATATTTGATATTCAAATGTTTGGTGAGAAAGATCTGGGACTTCAGAGATAAGAGCTGTCAAACTACAAGCTCACCATCTACTGGTGAAAGACTACTGTGATTTATGGTAGTGTTGAACAATTTCATGCACTATTCTGATAGGAATCACGATAGAAAATGACAAGCTCTATATCACTGTGGCAGACGTACACTATTTTCTCAATGCTAAAATGAGATTCTGTGACAACAGAACCTTCCTTGCTCTTTTTCTTATAGTACCAGCATGAGAATTTGTGGAGATTTTGAGAGGAGGAAGAAAGCACTTAAAATTGTTTCAGAACTGCAATCCTGTACATCAGGCATTACTCCAGGTTCTTGGAGGGGATGAGGGGTGATTGAGCTGTTGCAGTGGGGTGGGGTGGAAGTGCCCAAAGATCAGTAGGGGGAGGTGCATAGGCCGAGGGATGGGATAGGCCTACACCTTGCATGAGTGAGGGCCTCTGTGCCCATATCCACTTGAGATAAGTCACAGAAGAGATTTTTTGGCACTGGAATCCAGTGAGATTGCCTAACCATTCCAGAAGACTGACATAGTGGAACATCTGGGGCAAAGGGAGCAGAACACACAGTGGTCCTAAAGCAGGAAAGGGCTGAGCTAAGCCTAGAAGAAGAAAGACTCTTGTGTATCACTGATACTGTGTTTCTTTTTTGCATTGAAGCATGGGTGTGCATTATTTCTTAGAAATTATGCCCTTTATTTGTAGATTAATTTGGGATATAGTTCACATTTTAATAGTATATATTTCATTCACTCAAAAAAAAAAAAGACCCTCTCACTCCACTTATTCAGGTTCTTATTTTGTCCTTCAGCAATTTTTTTGGTAATGTCTAATACATGTGAAATGTTTTAGACATTATAAAATTATCCTACTAGAGGTTTTAAAAACTTTTTAGTTACCTGTTTATATATTGATTTTGTATTTAAATCCTCACCAGTCTTAATAATTCTAATCATGTTTTTATCAAAAAGTTCTCTTTGCTTTTATATGTAATTATATAATTTCCAGTAAAGACAATTTGTAGAATTTCTCTGCTATATTGTCCTAGTTACTCTTTTCTCTTTGCTGAGACAAAATACCTGACCCTCAAAATTAAAGGAGTAAAGGTTTATTTTGACTCACAGTTTGTAGAGTTTCAGTTCACAATCAGCTGAAGACAGGTGACATACAGAGGGTCAACACAGAAGAGAAACAGTCCATGGCAGCAGAAGGTAGCAAAAGCAGCAAAGGACAAGTGACCTCAGAAGCTCTCCTGTCCCTTCAGGGCTGGTAGCACTTACACCCAGGGAGAGCCTTCTCATTATCCACTCCCAGGACTATGCCAAACCATACAGTGGACTAATTTAGTAATCACATGCTCTAGATCCAACCATCTCTTGAAAGTCCCATCTATGAGTGCATCAGGCTTTGGAATGACATCTAGACCATTGTCTATTTGTCTGTCTGTCTGTCTGTCTATCTATCTATCTGAGTAGCATTTACTCTTTGCATTGAATGAAAATGCTAGCATATAACTTCATAGTAACAATAATAAAAGGTATCCTTGTCTTTTCCTGATCTAATGGGAATATATATAATATTTCATATTTTATTAACTATTATGTAGTGTGATTTGTGTTGAATATACTTGGAAACATTTGTTAATGTAGGATGTTGAAGACTGTTCCTCTCTCACTGATACATTCACTTACAAAACATTACCCAGATCAAAATCTTTAAAAGTATTTATTGATATGATCACACGACTTTTTCGTGTAATCAGTTAATGTAACATTTCTGTAAGGGATCTTCTCCACGTTGGACCACTTACACATTCCTGGTATAAACCTGAGTTGCGTTAGGGATTTTTAGGGTTCTCCAAGACTCACCTCAATGTCTGATGCTGTCCTCATCCGGTTTTGGTCAGTGGATTATGTTAGGCTCCCAGCGGAGTGTATATTGTCTGTACCCTTACATTTTCATTTGAATGTTGCTTTGGCTGGTGGCATTCCTACTTTTAAGTGTAGTGTTTTCTTTCTGTTTTTTACTTGTAATTTCTATTCACATTTTCTTTTTATTACAAGTAATACTGATTTTTCTTAATTACCAAAATAGAAAGTTCACTTGAATTTATTTTCTTTGGTTCTATATTCTTATCCTAGTATACTGGGTATTTGATGAGTGGTTCTTAATTTTTTAAATTTGTGGTCTAGAGCCCTTCTATTTAAAAGTGCAATCCAGATAGGCAGCAACATCATTATTATATGAAATGTATTACAAATGCAGCCTCTCAGGCCCCATCTTATATCTGCTATAACAGAATCTGTGTTTAGAGAAGGCTCCCAGGTGATTCCTCTGGAATTCATTTTTGGAAAGGTTGCATTTTTTAATGAGCACATTATCTTTTTGTAAAATAAAATTGATTCTGCAGTAATAATCTATTTTGACAGTTGTATTGGACAATTTGTGTTTTTTATCTTGAGAATTCTGAAAAGTAGGTTAATTTCTCCAAAATGTGCATTTGTCTAAACATTTTAAAAGAATATTTATGTTATGAATTATTATATTTGTAGCATGATTATAACCATTACTATTATGGCTCTGGATTTGTTTGTTTATTCATTGTATTGGAGACATAATATATTCCAGACATTCACCTCAACATTAGAGAGTGAAATAATCTCATACAGGTAAATTTGACTCTGTAAATGGAATTTGTAGAGCACTGTTGACATGTAATATTGTTTACTTCCCATGATAACCAGAGGATAGGGGTTACACATATTTTCTCTGAGGAGGGGCATCCTTTCTAGAGTACCAGAACCAGGTGGAAACTTATCCCTGGATTTACCTCAATCTAAAAATAAAATAATATAGTGTTGTGTTCTGCTGTTTCTTGCATTATTTGGGCAAAATATTTCTAGGTAATAATTTCAAGTAAATTGGCAACATCTCAAAGTTAGATTTTAAAGAAAATGGTAGTATTTTTGAATCTATTTAAAGTTTTTTTATGAAGCAATTTCTGACTTACATGTCCTGTGCCTTTGTGTGCAGCATTTTCATAATGAGAACATTTCTCTGAATGTGAGGCGTTACTGAATAGACAACTATCACTTGTCCACCTTGCCATTGAGATAAAGTTGACTTCATTAGGCAGACCCCTTGCTCTCCAAGGTAACAGTGTTAACAAGTACCTTCTCCAAAGGGAGATTTCATCCTCTCTCAACTCCTTATCTTATAAAAATTTGGGCAACTTTGCCCCAATATTTTCTGTGAACTCAGGAAACTTCAAACAAATATTCCTTCCATACAGTGTCTTGGAACAAGTACCTGATAAAGTATGGTTTATTATAAAACAGAAGGCTCTTTAGATTTCCAGTACATTGCATCTACCATGGGAAGTAATGGTAGTACTAGTAATTTCAGTAAGAGACCCTCATTAAGCAATGCCGGAATCTTTCTCTTATAATACTATATACGGTAAGAGTAAAATAAAGTAAGCTGCTGAAGTGTAACATTGGGTTGGTACTGCAGCGCCTGAGACTGCACAGGATATCTATCTATGATACTGCAGACCAAAGAACCATAAACAGGTATCTTTTAGGGAGTTTCAGTTTTAATAGCAACTTAACATGATTTCAGCTAATACTGCACATTGTCATTGGCCCAGGTAGTCTGTGATGAAGTCTGTATGTGTATTTGACTCTTTGTCAGAGTTAGAAGCATTTTACACTGGTCCAAGGGCTAGGTGAGCGGTAGCCCTCGGCTAGCTTTAGTGGTTGGAACAAAGGATCGTGTATTTGGGGAGGGTCACAGTGGCCTTTTTCTCACCCATTTCATACTCTTCATAATTAAAACACCTTATTCTGATGCATTAGGTAAGGAAAGAAAAATTCCATTAGAGCTTTACCATGGTATTTAGGGTGCTTAATAGATGTTTCAAAATACTGTAATGTTTCCGTTCTGGCTCTGAGTTTCAGAAAAAAGAACAGTGCTTAAGGATAAGGATTGGCAACATAGAACAAGGAGTTTTAATCAATAAAAGTTGAAAGGAAAATGAGAGCAAATGGGCAAATAAAGGAGGGTTGAACATTCCTTTTTTTTACACATTTGACGCAATAAATCAGTGTTTCTTTTAGGAAGGTTTTTAGTTCATATCGCGATATGGCTGAAAGCTTCACCTATTATATTTCTTGTGTTCAGTCCTCTTTGAACAATGACTGAATATGAGCGCCTTAATTTGTGGAAATATATAGTCTGTGGCGCACAATACATTTTGCTTGCTGCAAGGTTATGGTCTGAATGGCAAACAATGTGTTTAACTTGAGATTTTTTTTCATTTTTAGCATTCAGGCCAAGAACTCAAAAGTGGTGTGTGGAAAATTTGCCTGTTGATTACAGACTGAATGAACCACTTAATTTAGTTCTCTTAAGGTATTAGACACTAAATTGTATTTTTGTTATTCAGTGCATGATTTACAAAGTAATTAGATGTATATAAATCAGATTATTTGTAGTGGTCATGTGAATGATATAATTGAGATAAAATGCATTTATTTATAATTTAATGTACCTCTTTGATTTCTGATGCTTAGGTCTTTAGTTCTGAACAAATATTTCATAATTAGGTAGAGTGCTTTAAATTTAATAGTTTACTCTGAAATTGAAAAACTTCTAAGATAGGCTGCTTTATAAAACTTATTTCCTCCTATGTTACTTTGTTTAAAACAATTACATAGCAGTGAACTAATTATGGATAGTCTTTCAGCCTCAGTGTACTTGTTAATGTTATCCTTCGTAGTGTTTCTCTAGATTGCTTTAAAAGCTGTTCTTAAACTAGCAGCTGCTCGATTGTCAGTGCTGGTATATCTTACAATATCCCTGACTTCCTGTTCCTTTGCTCAATTTGAGAAAAACTTAAGATTTAAGTCTTGATTTGAGAGTCAAGAAAATGACTCACAGAAGATTAGAATGTTTAAAAGATTAGAATGTTTAAAAGAAGAACCCAGACTAACACCTAACCCTTGGACCAGTGTAAAATGCTTCTGACTCTGACAGAGTCAAATACACATACAGACTTTATCACAGACTACCTGGGCCAACTATAGTGTGCAGTATTAGCTGAAATCATGTTAAGTTGCTATTAAAACTGAAACTCCCTAAAAGATACCTGTTTATGGTTCCTTGGTCTGCAGTACCATAGATAGATATCCTGTGCAATCTCAGGCACTGCAATACCAAACCAATTTACTTTATTCGTGTTAGTGTGCATGTGTCTGAAAAGAACTTGTGTTATCCTATCCATGGTTTTCTTAGTGTTTCTTTCTGTAACATAAATTCTGAAAGTTAGGTGATTTTTTTCATACTTAAAAGAGTGATTTCTTTCATAAGACTGTGATATCAAAATAGAACTTCAGGGGCTGTGGATATAGCTCAGTGGAATAAGCTGCTGCCTGGCAAGTGCAAGGTCCTGAGTTTGATCTTTGGTACTGAAAAAAAAAAAAAAAAGAAAATCCAAAATAGAACTTCAGCCTGAGCCTCATATTCTTTCTCTTGTACTCACATGGATCTGTTGTACTCTTTCTCATCCCGTTGCTACAACTTCATACAACATAACTTTGGCTCTGGGCAATATGTTCTATAGGGTTTAAGAACACACACTCAGACTGTAAGGGTGAAAGGGATCAATGCACCTGTGCATAAGTTTTGGTCAATCCCTTTAATGAATTTAGAATTAAAAAAGGATTGCCCCTATTCCCTTTGTTTTCTTACTTTGGGTGCTAACATCTTATGCATAGACTTGCTTATAGTTAATATTCCTAAACCCTTTAGTACTAAGAATTGGTGGCTAGAAAAAAATTGTAAAGATGGACTCTTGGGGAGAGCTTGACTATGTTAAAGTCTTGACTTTTATGCCTGAGCATCTTCAAGTGGTAGATCAGTTAGGCAGAACTAGTCATATGTTTTATTACCTTTAAGAGTTATCTTGAAACAAATTTCAGACTTGGATAGTGTTCAGGAGCTTTACTTTGAAGAATAATTGAAGGATATGAGTACTAGATTTAGGAATTAAAAATCAGTTTTATGTGGATTAAGTTGGATATTTTATTCATACCTGGCTTGATCTTTATATGCTGTGATATTTTTAAACCCTGTAGTTCTATTCACTACTATAAAGTCTTTATTTTCAGTTAAGTTGGCAAGAGTGAAGGTGGCCTGTAGTATATCCCTGGGTTATGGAAACATTAATAAATCTCATTTGAGGGAAAAACTCTTGCACTCAGAATTTTTTTTGTTTCTATGTTTAATCTACATTCTATCTTTGCAAATTTTGATACAGGGCCATTTTTTTCACCTCAAAAATACTTGCCTGGTTTTTAATTCCTTATTCTTATATAAACATGTAAAATTTCTTTTCTTCAACACTGTTCTTTTATAATTTTTTAAAAAAGAAAATGGGTAAGAACCACCTTTCTTTCTTTTTATCTGCATTGGTTATTCTCTGCATTGCTAAGTACTGTTTTTATGTATAGGAAACTTTTTCTCTGGATGACAGATATTTCCTTAAATATTACTTTCATTTTCTAATTGGTATTTAATGGTTTGATTTTTGTTTTGATCAACATGTTTTAAAGTTTTGTAAAGTCAAATCATTAGATCAGTGTTTGTTCACCTATGGACCTAATTGATAAATAACTTTTGAAGCATTTGCTGAATGTATAGTTTCACCTGTTATATTGATAATTATAGATGAATATAGACATTTTCGCTGTAAATTAATTTGATAAATTATATTATTGTGATTAGTGTTTTGAGTTGCTGTAGATTGGGAAAGTCCCCTATGTTTGAACACTCCAGATGTTTTGTATTAGGCTGTAATGTTGATATAAATGGCTGAGTTTTTGTATTCCTTCGCAAATACATCCTGCAATTCCTTTAACTTTTAGTGCTTTCAAATCAAGATAGTGTTAGAGGCAGTTAAACAGTAAATCTCACTATTAATTACTGGGCCTGAGGTGTAATGAGCCAATTAGAAGATAACCCTTCCTTGAAGTGTACTGGCCTTGGGGAAGATGGTTTGGTACAATGTATGATTACAATTTTGACAGATAAGAAAGGGATTACCTTGAATATGCTACTTTGAGCTGTTTTATTGGCCATTCTTTCAGTCAGAATGATCCCATTATCATTGCTTCTGGAATCTGACACTTTCCTTTGTTGACTAGATAGACTATAGGCATTTTAAGCTCTGGAACCAAGAGTTAAAGATAAATGAGCAAGTCCTATTTCCTCTGTAGCCAGCATCCAGCAGAGCCAGTGTCTTCTGGGTGTCAGGGAAATAATGAGCTGTTTTAGTGCTGAAGCACCCTTTTCCTTAATCCTGGTGACTAGTTGCTAATTTAAGTCCCAAGAAAGACAAGTCACTTAAGCCCAATGAAGCACAAAGGACAAAGTAAAGTTATACCATATGATCTCCAGGAGACCAGTTTTAATGCATAATGCGTTGCTTGAATCTAAACTTATTCAGGGAAAGATGGTTCATAGAAGACTTTTTAACAGTCTTACCATGCATAGCTCAGTCTGTTATAGATCATCAAGGATAAAGCAGTAGACAAAAAAAAATGTGTTGACTTATTATAATAAAGGAGCTTATATACCAGAGCAGTGGTGGTGAACCTCTGGAACATGTGATGCAGTGGGCTGTTTGTATCACTGAAAGTTCTAAAAGTTTCACCATCACTGCACTAGTGGAACTACTCCTGGGGTTTTGCACCAAACAAACAAACAAAGAAATGAACAAAAATAACTATATGATTTTTTTTTTTTTTTGGCGGTACTGGGGATCGAACTCAGGACCCTGCGCCTGCTAGGCAGGTGCTTATTCCACTGAGCTATATCCCCAGCCCCTAACTATATGATTTTTGACAAAGGTGGTGTTTAGTTGAAACTCAAGTAAAGGAACTTTATAGGTTCAAAGCAAAGCAGGACCATGTGTAAATGGATCAGCATCACTGTGAAGTGGTCCAACATCGTTTCTTTAAAAGTACGAAGTTCAAATGATGTTCGGTATCCTGTCCAGAGATCCCTTTTCTGAAGCTCTGCACCTGGACTGGAAATTGAGGCTAATCCTCTGTGTCAAGTGATTTAGATCCTCCAGGCAAGAGTGGGATGTTTCATTTTGCCTAATGTAGTTTAACCAGCAATATTTCTGATACTCTATGATTTTAAAGTATAATGTGTCTCAGTAAGAGAGTAGTAGACACTCAAATAGGGGATTACTAGGACATTATGTAATGAATAGTGAAGTATCCTGGACAAAACTTCTTTGTCCCATTGTCTTTGAAGTTGGCTCTGTGGTGTCTATAGTAGCAGCCAGAGGAGTGGCTGAGCAGCATTTTACTTTCTTATTTGAGTTAATTTATTACTTTTCTGTAGCTGCTCTTGGTCTCACAGCATATTTATGCCATCTAGTCTTTGAGTCCTATGTGCTGGGGACTCTTCTCTTGATTTGGACCATATGAATATTACCTAAGTACTTTCCCAGCTTTTATGCTGGTGATTGAGCCTTGGAAAGTGTCTTGTGAGGATGAGTGATCAGAGGTTTGAGAACTGCTTCGCTTTACTCCTTCACTGCTAAGGACTTTCGTGACTACCAGCATTCTGATGGTTGCCTAACCCATTACTCCCAGGTATTCTAGAATGCCCTGCATTTTCTAGCACTGGATATATAGCTATGAGAAATACAAAGACCTTGCTCAAATGAAACTAGTTTCTAATGGGGCTGGGAAAATGGGATTATAAGTAGACTTGTTTCCACATTCATCAGTTTTCTAGTGTGAGCCTCTTTAGTTTAAGTCTCTCTTTTAAAGGATGAGTAAAATAGTTTTTAAATCTACTCTTACAGAAAAAAAAAATAATAGGAATTGGTGATGTTTACTGCTCTTTACTCAGTTCTTACATAATGGAGAGAGTTCTTAAAGTAGTACTTGCAATCATGTTTTAAACACAGAATTCACATTAGTAAAACATTTACATCTCAAAATCGGAAAGAAAAATTACCCACAAAATTTATGCCTTCTATATTTATTTTGCTAGTATATACCACACACTCACTATTAAGTCCATAAATAGTAAAATTCTTAATGAAATTTACAAGCAAAATTTCCTAAGGCTGACAAATACTACTTAGAAGAAATTGACAGATGTCATTTACTGTTTACTCTCTTCGATCTGAATATCTTTGCTTTTAAATCTACTAATCCCTAAAGGTACTGCTTATCTACTTGTATGTATCTGTAAATCATTTTGACTTTTCCTCAGGCATTATCTAATCAGTCTTTTCTTCAGTGTTTTGACTGCTTAAATCTTCACTCTTCTCCCTTCAAATTTCCTGTTGCCATTGTAATTCTCAGTTTTACCAGCTCATCTATCTCCCAGAGAATTGAGAATTTGCTACTTTAAATATTAGAAGCTTAAAAAAAGTCAAAGTCCAAATGATCCCATCCCAGAATTACAGTTTGAAGATTTGATGTGTTGAGTCTCCTCCTAGAACCATGTTTATTGGGTCTTCTGAACCAGAAAGACCTCGAGGCATCAGACTTTTAAGGAAGACCTTGTGCTAGGTGGAGTTACAGGGAAGCGAAATGGTGAAGAGCTTCCTTCAAATGGTCTGGATCTTGTTGACAGAAGTGTTGGCATCCCAGGATAAAGAACATCAAAGAGGCAGAATCTGAACCTATCTGACCTTCAAAGATAGGAGTATTCTTGGGGCTAAGAATGCGCAAGTGTACTGGGTCTACCCAGACCTTCTCCCATAAGCCCAAAAAGGAGGCTGAAGGGATGAATCAGGTTATCTATGCCCCTAAGCCTGAAAAGGCAAGGGGGGCCCAGAGCACAAAAGCTTTCTCTTGTCTCTGCAGAGTCCCTGAAATACATTAAAATATCAGAGCAACCCAAAGCTTATGAATCTTATTAGAAAATATTCAGCCAAATTTGGAGGTCAAGTGTAATGCTTTTCTGGCAGCTCTTGCTGAAGGAAAAGCCACTAATGGAAGTCAGGAGAATGACAGTTTACTTTCTTAACACAGGTAATATTCAGATCCTTTAGGCCTCTCAAGCTGGACAGGCATCTGTGGACCTCAGGTACTGACATAGCCTAGGTCCCTCCTCCGGAGATTGTCCATGAATTGGTCCTGGACATTATAGTAAGTTTAAAAAACAAACAGCTCCCCAGGACTATTTAACGTGCAGCCAAATTAGAGACTGATCTGAGGCTGGAGCCAAAATGATAATCTATGTAAGAGGACCTCCAAAGAAGGAAGACCAAATAATACGAACAAATGAGAAGCAGCAGTGTTGGAGGGGGCATTGAACATTCAAAAGGAGTAATAAAATCATGCAATGAGATTAAGCTGTAGCCTTTAAAACTTGTAAGCTTGATTCTTAATTAAACAATATAGTTGATGAATAAAAAGAAAAGTGGATGGTGATTCCTGAGACCTGGAAGATCAAGTGCAAAATATACTTTAAATCACAGAAAAAAATATGAACAGGTGATTAAAAGATAGAAATCCTGAAGAGAAAGCGCTTTGGAGAGCAGATCAGAGACATAAAGTGAAAATAATTGAAGTTGAACTAGATGAACAAAAGGAACACAAATAGGGAAGATAATATTCATGACCTGCCTGAACTAAAGAAAGATCTGCACCTGCAAACTGGGAGGGTTTGCCAAATTTACAGCTCACCTCAGAGCAAAGACCCATGTCTAGACATAGTCTTGTAAAATTCTCAAGTTCTACACCAACATAGATGAATGAGGTTGGGAGATCAATTTACTTTCAGTAAAAGGTAGATGGTAGCTATGGTATTTTAAGCAGTTGACATTTCCTGAACTGTATGGTTACTCAATTGTGATACAAACCACTGTGTGTCTAGAACCACTGAGCAACCTATACTTACTCCTATGGGGCTTGGGGACAAAGAGCTAATGTGAATGCGAAGCCAGTTCTCCCTCTTACGTTGTGAATAACATTCTTGAACATTGACTATGATTGTCATGTCTTCTACCTTATTTTATGAAACCATGGCAGGCTAATTTGTTAGTTTGCAGTTTAGACTTCAATCTAGTTCTTTAAAAATTTAACAAATAAAGCAAATAGTAATTTAAGAGATTTGGCTATTGCCCTCCAAACAGATTATGTATCAATAGGTATGCATATAGATATATACATAGGCAAAATAACCACCTTACTGTAAAAGGTCATATAAATTATTACATACTCATGAAACAGTTAAAAACATTAACTATATTATATATATATTTAATTATTATATTTACATTTACTATTATATTTACATTAAATATATATTAACCTCAAAGGAAAATTCAGTAAGTAATCAAGAATGAAAGTGATTGTCTTTATTGGGTTGCTTATATCTATTTAAACCAGAAATTTGGAACAACTAAATATTCTAATCTAACAAAATCAAATGTTTTCCCTAATATTTTTGGTATAAAACAGGGATGTCCAATTTGAAATAGACTGTAGGATTGTTTCTAAAAAGTAATCTTGAAATATTAACAGAAATAGCTGTTCAAAATATTATATGACAGGTTAATGACATGTCAGACCCTAAAATTCCCTGAATCTTCTCCTTGTCCTCTTTATGGAATGCTATCATGGGTTTCTTCTGGTGAAAACCTTTGTTGGCCATATTCATAATTATCCTGCTGATTTTATTATTTGGCCCATGCATACTTGATTCGTTGGCCTTGTCTTCTCCAGACTTAAAGCTGTTCATCTACCCATGAGAACACCTCTGTGGAGTATCACTGACTGCCTATCACAACTACAACTCTCTTGAGCTGGAAGTAGCCAGATAGGTCTTCCCCCCTTCCCCCCTTATGGCAGTTAGGAGTTCTTCAGAAGGGGGAATACTATAGGTAGCTAAATTGGGTAGAAATACTGTAGGTAGTCAGTCAGTGCTGGGCGCTCAAGAGGTCAATGCACAAGAAAACTGGCTGGAGGCATGACTGAAGGCCAGGCTTCAAAAAATGAAAACCAGAAACTACTCACCCATATACACCCCTAGGGAAAAACAACAGTGATTGATATTTTAAATAGACATCATTCACCTTGGGGTGGATGACAAAACTTCCTTAACCCACCCACCCCTTCCCCAAAAGTCCTTGTCTATCCCATGTATGCTTGCTTGCTCCCCAATTTCCTCCCCATTTAATTAATATTACCCAAGTGACTATACTTGTTATAACCTTATTAGTTTACCATAGTTTTGTCCCACTTCATACACACCTTGTGATTTGCCATTGGATCAATATTACCTAAGCAACTGTACTTGTAATCTTATTGATTGATTATAGTTCTGTCCCACCTTTAACCTGCCTCACCTTGTGGCTTCACTCAATAAATACCCTTGAGAAGTGGGGCTGGTGGGCAACCCACTTTCTGGGCCCCCTTCTGTCCCTCTTAATCTCAATAAATTCATCCTCTCTTCAGAAAAAAGTAATCTTCAAGAATGCTGTATAACAAAGTGATGTGGTAAGTGGATGTATCAGAAATAGTAGAAAATCCATGATTTTATGCTTTTATTAGGCAGAATTATCTCAAAATGAACGAAGAACTCAAGGATAGGAGCAAAAGAGGGTTGACTTTTCCTTGGAATGGTTCTGGTTCTTACTGCTAAACGTAAGCATGTGTTAAGACATCTCTATTTTTAGAAAAGAAAAATATAACTCTCTACACATTAAAGGAAATAATTTAGTTTAAGATTTTTTTTGTCAGTAAAGTTTCCAGAGTATATATTTTTTTGTTTTTATAGCAAAACCTTCAATGCATTTTAGCAAATTGATGTTTAAACTTCAAAATAAACTTTAAGGAGTTGGGGACATAGTTCAGTGGAATAAGCACCTGCCTGACAAGTGCAATGGCGTGAGTTTGATCCCCAGTACCACCAAAAAGAAATGCAAAATAAACTTTAACAATTTATACTTTTTAAAATTAATAGTCAAGTGGTTGAAATTGGAAAAGAAATTAAAGTTATTACCTGGTTTACTTTTAAAGTTGAAAATGCTAAGGAACTGCTCAAATAAGAAAGAGCAAGTGGGATGAAGGAGGGGAGAGGAAAAAGAAAGAAGGAGGAGGAAAAAATATGTAATGTATATATAGGATAGCTAGGATAATTGTACTACTAATATCTGTTGGTTTATCCAAAGGAACTGTAAATGTATAATTGATCAATCTTGCATGCCTGGTTATATGTGCAACCATTTTGAAGATGACATTAGGTAATATAACAACCATTGTTAATATCCTATCACCATGTTTTCTCTGTGTTATTGTTCTCAATGTTGTTTTATGTATTTATTTTTGTTATTTTGGTTTTTTTAAATGAAAAACAAAATTTATATGTATATATAAGGATAGCTGGATGTCTGTGGTTTATTGAAAGGAACAGTCAATGTTTTTTTTTTTATTTTTTTTTATTTTTTATTTTTTTGGCGGTACTGGGGATCGAACTCAGGACCCTGAGCTTGTTAAGCAGGCGCTTATTCCACTGAGCTATATCCCCAGCCCAAACAGTCAATGTTTAAAATTGTCTTTTTCTTGACTAATTTTGCACACTTGAATTTGGCAATTAGAATGACTGATATGAAAGCAACAATCAGTGGCATAAGCACCATTTTTGAACTCCTAAGATCTTGAATGGTGAAGTTCTGCATCGTTTCCAGTTTTTTATTTATTGCTTGTTACTATCTTTGATTGTTTGATCAGTCTTACATTCTTGTGTCTGGTGGACTAAGCAATTTCGTTGAAGATAACAGTATGTAATGTAGCAACCATTGTTAATTCCTATCATTTTGTTTTGAGGTCATGTATCACTTATGTTGTTCTTATGTTGTTTTGATTTTGTCTTCATTGTTAGTTTTTAAAAATTTTACAAGAAAAAAAATAAAAAATGAGTAAAAAGAGACTTTAATTCAGTATTTCTGAACTACATTTATTGTTCTGTTTATTGCTTATTTTTGAAGCCAATTAATAAATATTTGACTTCTAGCATAAAAAGTTTGTGACAAGATAGAAAATTAAATATACATAAATTTATAAACTGGCTGGCATAAGAAATAGCGTTACAAAATATGATTCTCAAATATCCCTGAGCAAAATTGTATTCATTGCTTTAAAATGCAAAAAGTAACTTGCAAGAAAATTTGAAGTACAGTTATAGAAGAATAGTTTGCTACAAGTGGAAAAGATTGAAAGTTGTTCCAACCCTTTCTTGATTTTACAGGAATGCCTGAGAAAGTACTTGCTCAGTATAAAACATATGAGTTATAGGTAATATGTAAAAATAATCTACATGAATTCTACATTTCTTCTATGAAGCCTTTCCTCAACCTCTGTTTTACATGCTGTCATTATTTTCACATCAAGGCCATCTCTTGATTCTTTTTCATAGTATTTAATACTCAATATTAAAGTTATCCATATTTATTCTTCTTATTAGCCTAGATATGGTTTAAATATCTTCATTATCAGAAACTTAGTTCCTTTTTTTTTTTGGTCTTTTTGAGTCTGGGTCTCATTATGCAGTTTAGGCTGGCCTTGAGCTCACTTTGTAGCCCAGGCTGCCCTCAAACTCACAAAGATCCTCCTGCCTCAGCCTCCCGAGTGCTGAGATTACAGATGTACACCACCATGCCTGGCAGCAACTTAATTCTGATCATTTACTGCAGCAATTAATAGCACTAAGTAAATGAACCCTGATTTTCTGAATCAGCTATTAATTCATTATAGAAGAAGGATTGCTTGCTTTTAAGGAGTATAAATAAGTTTAAAGTTTAGGCCAACTTGCCTTTCAGAAATGCTGTACCAATTTCTATGCTCAACACTATACCTGAATGTTTCCATATCACCATTGAGTATCTGGCATTGAACACAGTTTTAAAGTCTTAGTTAATTTTGATCAGTAAAAATAATCTTACTGCTGTAGTGTGCTTTGTTTTCATTCCTACAGCAATTGGATACTTAAGAGTTTAACCAATACTTGTTTAAGATCTACATCTAGTAAAGTATTAATTTTTGCCAACTTTCTATCATGAGTTTTCTTTTAAGTTTTTTTTTTAAATTTTCACTGGGATCAATTTTGATATTCAAAAGTTCTGTGTATTTAAAATAATTGATTCTATGTCATTCCTTTGCCTAGAAAGGCAAGGACTCTTCCTTATCAAGATTTTACCTTTATTTTCTTATAGCTTTGTAAGGTTTCAATGTCTTGTTTATGTGAAAAGGAGTCCATTGTAGCTGGTAGATTTGCAGCAGCTATACATTTGGCTTTGGGACTCTTTGTCATTTAGTTTCTTATCTACAGACATGTTATTTTTCCTCCAATTTTTTTTCAGGAAATTAACAATGGTTGTTGTATTGCATGTTGATAACTTCGAAGTGTATGCTCAGGAAAACACATACAGACATACAAGATTGATTAAACAACTAATCATTAACTGTTCCTTATAATAAAGTGACATAAGTCAATAGTACAACCATGTTAGCTATCTTGCATATACACCCATACATAGTTATGGCTTTCTTCCTTTTCTCCTTCCCCTCATCCCATTTGTGCTTTACTTTTGAGCAGTTTTCTTTCATACCTGCTAATTTATATGCCCACTTTCAGGTTCTTACACTAGTGATAAAATACGTTGCTTTCACATGCACATCTGATTTATTTCACTTATGAGTGTGGTCTCTAATTATGACCATTTGCCTATAAAAGCCTCAAGTTTGTCCTTTATAGCTGAGCAATATTCCATTATATAAAAATGCCACAGTTTTTTATCCAGTCCTCAGTGGATGGACATTTGGGTTGCTTCCATGATTTAGCTATTACAAATTGCACTGCTATAAACATGGGTGCACATATATCATGGTGATACGATGTTTTCAGATCTTCTTGGAAAATACCCACAAGGGGAATTAGCTGGATTGTATGGGACCTCTAGACCTAGTGTGCTGAGGAATCTGCAAACTGATCTCCACAGTGGTTTCACCGGTCTGCATTCCCACCAGCAGTGGAGAAGAGTTCCTATTTCTCCACAGCCTCGCCAGCATTTGTTATTGGTTGATTTCTTAATGCTGGCCAGTCTTACTGGGGTGAGATGAAATCTCAATGTGTTTTAATTTGCATTTCTTGAATGACTAAAGATGTAGAACATTTTCTCATATATTTATTTACCATTTGTATTTCTCTATCTGAGAAGTGTGTATTCATCTCAAATGCCCATTTCTGGATTGGGTCTTTGAATTTGGACAGGTTCGTGTTTTTTAAATCTTTGTATGATCTAGATAGAACACCTTTGTCTGAGGGACAGCCGCTAGGATTTTTTCCCAATTTGTGGGTTTTCTTTTTACTCTACTGGTGATTTCTTTAGATGTGCAAAAAGTTTTCAGTTAGATGAGGTCCCAGTTGTTGGTTCTTTGAAGTGTTTCCCTTGCAGTTTGATTTTTGTTCATGAACTCTCTGCCTACTCCTGTGTCTGCAAGATTTTTATCTACCTTCTCTTCCAATGGATTTAACATTTCTGTTTTAATATTGAGATCTGTGATCCATTTTGACTTGAGTTTGGTGCATGGTGGTAGACTTGGGTCTATTTTTAGTGTTCAGCAAGAGGCAAACCAATTTTTCCAGCACCATTTATTAAAGAGGCTATCTTTCTTCACTTGATCTTAGCCAAAATACTGAGAAGCAATAGAGGCTATCTTTCTTCCAGTGAGGTTGTTTGGGCCCTTTGTCAAAGATTAGGTGGCTGAATGTGTTTGTGATTGTGGCTTCATCTTCCAGTCTGTTCCATTGATCCTCAGGTCTGTATTTTAGCCAGTACCAGGTTGATTTTATTACAGTAGCTTTGTAGTATAATTTCAGGTCAGGGATTGTGATTCCATCTGACTTGTCCTTGTTGCCCAGGATTGCTTTTTCTATTCTGGGTCTCTTCTGGCTCCAGATGAATTTAAGGAATGCTTTCTCTAGATCTGTGAGGTATGCTAACAGTAGTTTAATGGGAATTGCATTGAATCTGTACAACAACTTTGGTAGTATGGCCACTTTCACAATGTTGGCTCTTCCTACCCATAAGCAGGGTATGTTTTTCCATTTATTGAAATCCTCCTCTATCTCTTTTTTCAGAGTACTTTATTTTTCATTGAATAGATCTTTTACTTCTTTTGTTAGATTGATTCCTAAATATTTCAATTTCTTGGATTCTATTGTAAAAGGTATGGTTTCCTTAATTTCTCTCTCAGTCTGTTTGTTGTTTCTGTATAGGAATGCTATTGATTTTTGGGTGTTGACTTTGTATCTAGCTAACTCTTTTGAATTCGTCAATTAATTGAAGGAGTCTTCTTGTAGAGTTTTTGGGGTCTTCCATGTAAAATATCATGTCATCTGCAAATAGTGATAGTTTTACTTCTTCCTGTCCTATCCTTATTCCTTTTATTTTTTTCTCTTGTCTAATTGCTCTGGCCAGTGCTTCCAGAACTATGTTGAATAGTAGTGGTGACAGTGGACATCCTTGTCTTGTTCCTGACTTTAAAGTGAAAGTTTTCAGGTTTTGTCCATTTAGTATGATGTTGGCTGTTGGTTTATCATAGATAGCTTTGATCAGATTGAGGTAAAGGCCATCTATTCCTATTTTTTCTAGGGTTTTTAACATGAATGCATGTTGGACTTTATCAAAAGTTTTTTTCCGCATCTGTTTAGATGATCGTGTGGTTTTTGTCTTTGGCTCTATTGATATGGTGTATTACATTAATTGATTTGAAAATATTGAACCATCCCTGCATTCCTGGAATAAATCCAACTTGGTAATGGTTTATAATTTTCCTCATGATTTGCTAGTATTTTATTGAGTATCTTTTATCTATATTCATTAGGGAGATTGCCCTATAGTTCTCTTTCTTGGTTGGATCTTTCTCAGGTTTTGGTATCAGTACAATACTTGCCTCCAGAAATGAGTTAGGGAGAATTGCTTCCTTTTCAATTTCCTTGAAGAGTTTGAGGAATGTTGGCATTAAATCTTGTGCGAGTGTTTTATAGAATTCTGTTATGAATCTATTAGGGCCTGGGCTTTTCTCTGTCTGTAAGTTTTTAATGACATGTTCAATCTCATTAATTGATATTGGGTTGTCCAGGATTTTTGTATCTTCCCAATTCAATTCTGGTAATTTGTACATTTGTAGGAATCTGTCCATTTCTTCTGAGTTTTCTATCCTATGGGAGTAAATGTTTTCAAAGTAGGTATTAATGATCTTTTGAATTTCTGTGGGATCTGTAGTGATTTCATCCTTTTCATTCCTTGTTGCATGAATTTAAGTTCTTTCTTTTTTTGATGAGGTTGGGTAGGGATTTATCAATTTTATTTACTCTTTCAAATTAATTTTTTTATTTTTTTTAGTGTTTTCTTCATCTCAATTGCATTAATTTCTGCCCTGAGCTTTATAATGTCCTCCCTTCTTTGGGCTTTGGGCTTGACTTGTTTCTCTTTTTCTAAAAATTTGAGGTACAGCATTAGGTTATTTATTTGCTCTGTTTCTGTTTTCTTTATGTGTGTGTTCATTGCTGTAAATTTCCCTCTGAGGAGTGCTTTCATTGCCTCCCACATATTCTGGTAAGTTGTATTTGCATTTTTGTTTGTTTGTAGGTATTTTAAAATTTCTTCTGCGACCTATTGGTTGTTCAGGAAGTTGTTGTTTAATTTCCAAGTGTTTGTGGAGTTTTTGGAGTTCCCTTTGTCATTAATTTCCAATTTCACTGTACTGTGGTCAGATAATATGCATGGGGTAATTTCAGTTCTTTTGCATTTATGTAGGTATGCTCTATGGGCTAGAATGTGATTTATTTTAGAGAAAGTCCCAAGTGCAGCTAAGAAAAATGTGTATGCTGATGTTGTGGGGTGGAACACTCTGTATACATCTCCTAAGTCCATTTGTTTGCACATTTCATTCAGGTCTGTTATTTCTTTGCTGAGTTTTTGTGCAGTTGACCTATCTCTTTCTGTCAAAGGGATGTTAGGTCCTCTAGTACAATAGTGTTATTGATTATTTAGTTTTTCATGTCTGTTAAGATTTGACTTATATAGTTTGGTGCTTCAGTACTTGGGGCATATATGTTTAGGATTGTTTTCTCTTCCTCTTGCAGCTTTCCCCGAACTAGTATGTAGTGGCTTTCTTTATCTCTTTTGATTGTTTTCAGTTTGAAGTTTACATTGTCTACAAATATAATAGCTATCTCTGCTCTTTTCTGGGAATTTGTTGCATGAAGAACTGTTTTCCATCCTTTGTCTTTCTGTGGATTTTCTTCTGAGTAAATTGTTTTTCCTGTATGCAGCATGTTATGGGATTTTTTTCTTAATCCATTCTGTCAGTCTGTTTCTTGTGACTGGTGAATTGAGGCCGTTTACATTAATGTTTATAACTGTTATATGTTGGCTTATTCTTGTCTTGCTATTTACTTGCTGTTGCTTTCCTACATTTGCTATCTGTTTAATTGCTTGTTCTGCTTGAGGATTCCTTTCCACTGTTGTTCTTGAGATTGTGGTCTCTTTTTTCTGTCTAGAATATCTTTTAGTGCCCTTTGTAATGTTGGTTTGACATTCGTGAAATTCTTCTGTGCTTCTTGTCATGGAAATATTTTATTTCTCCATTGAATTTGAAGCATAGTTTTGCAGGATACATCAGTCTGGGTTGGAAGCGGTTTTGTCTCAGAATGTGTAATACGTCGCTCCAAGCTGTTCTTGATTTTATGGTTTCTATTGAGAAGTCTGCCATGATTCAGGTGGGCTTTCCATATAGGTGATCTTTTTCTTTTCTCTAGCAGCTTTTAATATTGTGTTCTTTCACTGGATATCTGGGATGTTGACTATTATATGTCTGAGTGTGGTTTTATTTGGGTTATGGCTCATTGGAGTTCTATATATCTTGTTTACTGGACATCAGTATCTTTTACTGCTATCATTTTTCTGCTTTTATTACTGCAAATATTCTTTTTATGTCATTTGTGTTGCTTCCTGCTGTTTCACTGACTCCTATGATTTGGACGTTAGTTCTCTTTGCCTCGTTTTGCAGCTGTTCAATTAATTTTTCCTGGATTCTTGATGACTTTAAGAAATTCTTTCATGATCGCTAGCTGCCATGCTGTCTTCAAGATCTGAAATTCCATCTTTGCTTCATTCAAGCGGTTTTGCAAGCTTTCAGTGGAAGTTTTCATCTCCTGGAAATCTCTTTGAGTCAGTTTCATACATTCTAATTCATTCCTAAATTGCTCATGTAATGTTTCCATTTGTTACCTATGTTCTTGTATTCTTTTATCTGTTTCTTCTCTATATGTGCAAAGCATTTCTTCCATTATTATTTTCATTTCAGTTTTTGCCTGAGAGATTATTTCTGATTTAATCTCTCTGTGACCTGATGGAGTTGTTTCTTTACTTCAGATAGGACCATTTCAGAAATTTCAGGTATGTGGCTTCCTAGTGTTCCTATGTCATTGTCTCCTGTACTTGTTCTGGGTGGAGTTGAGTTCTGAGGCTTTATTTTGCTCCTTTATCTTGTCATTTTGGGTGTCAGATTAAAAGTACTGATCTACAAGCTACCAAGGCAGCTCATGAAGAACTAGGGACCCTAGTTTACCCAGATAGCAAACTTATCCCAAGATTGTAGCAGACTGTGGACCATTGGGACCAGGAACCCCAGGTAATTACTGAGGTGCATGGCTGAGACCACACTTGTGATGGTGGGGGAATGCTGGCCTTCGGTACCACAGTTTCCAGGCCGTGGACCGGCTGTGTGTGGGCCTCAGCTTTGAAATCAATGGTGGCTAGGTGTGTGTTACTGCTCTGGGATGTTCAGATAGCAGACTAGGGGAGAGCAGGCCTCATCTCCCAACCCAGAGGAGCAGGGAGCCTGAGACTATTTCCAAGCTGCAGGGCTAAAACAACAGAGTTCCTTACCTGCTGGGAAGGCGCGGGTGGAGCACATGCACAGGCCACACCCAAGAAGAGTCAAAGTTGCTCAGATGGTACCCCCGGGCAGGACTACTTCTTCCGCTGAAAGTCTGGAGGGGTGGAGCACAGGTGCAGGCCTCACCAGAGAGGAGTTCCGCTCAAAGGGCTGCTCAGATGGTGCCCCCAGGCCGGGCTCTTTCCCTGCCTGATTTCCTCCAATTTTTAAGGCTCTTTAAAATCATTAAGTAAAGATTTGTTTGCTTTATATAGAATTTTCAGTCCTTTCTGTATTTTAGTTTGTGATTCCTTTTGTCAGTAAATTTTCCTTTATGTTAGACAGTTATTTTTACCATCATGGAACTCTTTGAGTGTTTGGATTAAGTTTAGCTTGCATCTATTGAATATACCAGAATTCCTTATTTACAGTACCTACTCATTTAATTAATTCTTGTCTTCTGGATAGAAAGTAATATATAGAAGTAAATTGGCATTTTTATTTTTTTCTGGCTTTTAATTAGAGTTATTTCTCACCCATTAAGAATACTGCTTTGAGATTTATCATGTGATAGTATTCCTTAGAGTTAGTTATTTAATTTTAAAATTCTGGAATGGATATTGAATTTGGAAAATACCTTTTTTGTCAAACAATTAAGATTGTTTTTATGGTTTCCAAAAGCTTGACCTATTGAAGTGATATATTCATCAAATTTATATTGTAAACTGTTCTCAAATAAATATGAACTAGTTTTGAAATGTAATTATTTCAATGTACCACTGAAGTTGAAGTACTTTTTTCTCCTTAGCATTTACCATAATCACTGGTTTGGGAATTTTCATGGCTACTTACAGCTCCTAGTCTGACTCTGCTCTTCTTCTTAGTGATTCTTCCTTGGCACTCTAACCTGATTCTGATCTTTTTCTTTCACTTCTCCATGTCAAGTGCCTCAGCTCAGAACTGGTTGTGCACTAAATTTTTGGTATTTCTTTCGCTACCAATTCCCCACTATTTCTCAGTGTTCTCAACCTGGTTTATTGGAATGGCCTCCTATGAGATCTTTCTATTTAGTTCTCTTAATCTATCCTCTTCTGTCAGACTGATTTTATTTTCTTGAAATACAAATCTGCTCATGTCAGTTCAAACTTTACATGTAGCATCTCATTGTGAAATTGAATCTCTTTCTGTGAATCATTTCTGGCTTTGACTGCCTTCAGGTCTCCATAGCTGCCCTGTTCTAGGCTGTGTCACTTAGTTTCACAGAAAACGATGTGAGATCCTCACAGCCTGGAAGGATCTGGCTTGGCTGCTTCCGCGGTTTTCCTCTTCCACTCACAATCGTCTTCGTGTTGTGTGTTCCCAACTTGCTGTCCAAACTGATTTGGTGTCTGTCTTTTCTACTCCCATCTTTCAAATTTAAATTCTTCTTACTGTGTAATGCTTTAATTTGTTTTCTTTCTGCACTGCAAACTCCGTTAGAGGAAGGGTTTTGTGTCTTACTCATCATATTCTGTGTGCCTACAGAGTGAGAGAATCTTACGTATTTACTGAGTGCATAAATGATAGCGTGGATGCACAGGTTACCTGTAGCCTAACAGAGTAAACCCTGGTCTTGTCCTCTTCCTCTTCACTACAGTGTTCTTTCTGAAAAATAAATCTAATCATTTTACAACAGTGATAAATTATTTAATGACTTTCAACAACTACTTGATAAAGTACTTTCAGCAGTGTTTTCCTAGAGTTTAAAAGCCCAGCATTGTGGCTGTCAATGCTTAACTGCAGGGTAGCATCCTGTTGAGAGCTTTGACAATCCCAGGATATCTAGGCCCTGTTCCAGACCAATTTAATGAGTCCCTGGGGTTAAGTCTCAGAGTAGGTATTTTTAAAAACTCCCTTGGTTCTAATGTGCAACATGATAAAACTTGCCATATTTCCATTCTACAGTCACTTACTTTATCTGGAAGTACTTGAGTCAAGACTTATGGGGCACTGAGAATTCTTCTTGGCTTTTTGTTGAGACCTATTTCGTGGCAGAAAGTTTGGTTTTTCAGGGCCCTGTTGCCTCAGTTTCTGTGCACCTGCATGAATGACTCACCCTTAGTCATCCTGTAGCTGCTGGTACAGCTGTTTCCTGCTGTGTTCCAGGTGCTGTCCAGTGTGGCCTCGTGGCAGGCTTCTGTATTATGGCTTCTCAGTCTGAGCCAACCATTGTCCATAGTCTTTAGACCCCTCCAGGTAGTATTTGATGTCTGTATTTGTTCTCTCCAGGCTATACTGCATACTGGTGGAAGAGGGGAGTGTCTTGTCTCTTTTTTGTTATGCTTGTTAAATGGACATCAAAGAAAACAAAAGTATCCTATGTGCCAATATGTATTGGGTTGGGGGAGTGGGCCCATGACCTTTGTGATTTGCAAGTACTTTGTTCTCTGCAGATACTGTGTTCTTTGCAGATTTTCCTCAGAAGTATTATTTAGTGGCTGTCTAAGGTGTAGGGTGGTCTTTGTATTTCTTTAAAGTGAGGTTTGAGGTTTTTTTTTTTTTTTTTTTAGGAGATCTTATTTTCTTACTCTTTAATAAACTTTTTCTATAACAGTATTATACTCTTTCCCACTTGAGTTATTAAGTTTATTTCATGGCCTGCATAATATAGGGAAGTATAGAGGTGAGGGTAGGAAAGAAGTGAACATCCACATGGCTAGTTCTGTGTGAGCAAACTCTTTGCTAACAACACTCTCATTTCAGCTGGGTACATGTGAAAGGTTAGAGTCTCCAGGTAGACCTGAGTTTAGTTCTGCTTCCATCAATTATAGCTGGTGTCTTTGGGCAGAACCTTTTATGCTTCAGTGTCTTTCTTGTAAAGCAGAAATTCTAGTATCTATCTCAAAGGTGCTTGGGTTGATAAGTGAGTTAATACATGTAAAGTGCTTAGAATAATATTTGGCATGGAGAAAGCTCTTAGTAGCTGTTAGCTGTAAGTATAATTATGACAATGAAAATAATTTAACCTTCCCTGCAGCCATTTGAGATTTAGAAGGGGAAAAGGAGTCACAGAGAAATCAAGTCTCTTGTGCAATGTTGTATATTTGATGTGGGCAGAATCAAATTCATGTGTGCTTCATCCCAAAGGCCATGTCTTTTGGGCTATCTCCTGTTGCTTTGAAATAGAGAAGGTATTTAAGACACTAATAAATATTTTAGTCTATTGTAAGGATTTGGTATTTATCTGATAGACCATTCCAAGAGAGCATTTTGGCAAATAGATGAATGGCACCTCAAGAAAATTATGTATGGAATAAGCATGGGAGACAGAATATGACTGGGTGAAGAATTGAGATGTGAAGTGCTGAGTTTTGAGTGAACAAAAAGATGGAGTCAAGGAAAGTGCAGATACTGTGGCCTGGAAGTTTCAAGGAGATAGCAGAATCCTGCTGTAGTGACCTTTGGAGCCAAGTGATACTTTCCTAACGTAAGGGTAGCTCTGCCCTGTTATGAATTTGGAGTGAATAGAAGTGTTGGTAAATTGCTATCCAAGAGAAAAGATTGTAATTTTAGATATGGATTTTAAAACATATGTTCTACAGTGTAGGCAGAAGAGTAAAAGCTCTTTCCTTATTCAGTAATCATAAAACTAAACTGAATTATCCTGAGGGTAGTGCTAATAAAAAAAGTAGAAAGTCACATTAGTTACAGTTGTCTCAACTCCGCTGTTTATTTGATCCCTGATGTATCTCACGGGTATATGAATGGGGATGTATCTCCCACTGAACTTAGACTCATTTGACAGTGCAGTTTGAGTGGATGCCTTGTGATCTGGACATATATAGTTAAGGCAGCTATGACTTCTGGTGGTGGCATGTGCTGTCTTTCAGGTTTTCTCTCACAAGCTGTGTGCTTTGCAAGTTGTTGTTCTTCATTTATATTTTCTGTTTAGCAAATAAAATGTATCTTCGGTGCTCTCTTGTGACTTTCTATGCATGAGATCTTTGTACTATTCTGTACTAGAATACAAACATAAAAGAGAAAATATTTGCTAATAAACCTAAACATACGGCTTCCACGGGAACTGATATTACTTATGTATTTATCTACAATACGATTTTATTCACATACAAGAAATATAAACATAACATACATTTTATTTCTCTCTGCAAAATTAGAAATATTAGGCATTTTGTTTCCAGGTTTGTTTTTATTCGAAATCTACTATGTATGATACTATCTGAAAGATCACTACTGAATGACCAATGGGTATAATACATGGCATTTCTAAAAACTTTTCCTGTTCTTCTTTTACTTGGCCTTATGGGTAAGCATTGATCTGTTTTGCATATTTGGTTTTAAAAATGTCTTAAGTCAATTTTATAACAAAATAATTTTTAATTCCTGTTTCCCTAACTGAATAATCTTATATTTGTATATGGCTTTTGTATTTCTGCTATGTGTAACTAAATCTTTATCTTACCTTCACCCCCCGCAGTCCTAGCATTCTAGGTCAGTAACTAGGACATGAAGGTTACAACCCTAGATTTGGACTTGTCAATATTGACTGTTCCTTTGTGAGTAATATGTATCAGGTGCTCATCTCAGTGATCCAGGTCAGCTAATACAGAAATTTGAAGACTTGTCAAATTTGAAATTTGACACTACTTTGCCAGACAAGAGATTGGTTTTAATGACCACATTTCTCTTTGTCCATGTGTAATTGAAGATTGGCTACAGAATAGGATAAAAACCCATACACAAGACCAGAAACTTATTTTAGGCATTTTTTCCATTTTATCTTTGTTAACTTTATAGAGATATAAATAGAAAGAAATGCTTCAGTGAAAAAACAAAGGGAGAGGTACTTGATGAGTCACAATAAGGATCCTCAAAGCATGGAAGTTTAATTTTTCAATGTAGATTACCTAAGTTGTTTCATGAAATATTTTCTTCAGCCTTTTTAACTCCAAGGTAAATAATCAGACTGAAAATCTGAGAATTCTTCAAATCAGTGATAACTGAGTTTATCTCATGATAACTGACATTTTATGAAAGGTACTTGGAGTTAGATTATGTACAATGGCAATAAATAATTACATTTACTAAAATTCTTTACTCAGTGTCTAGATGTGGGTCAAAGGCAATAAGAAAAGGCGTATTTTAGCTGTGCAGAATTCAAGTCTGTGTTGTTCTAACTGCATGCTATTGAATGCTTCTTTCCACTACTGATTTTTCCTTTTAGAAATCATACAGTAATCCCTTTCCAACTGGTAAGGCTAACTTTCCTGAAAAGCACTGTGGTTGGCACAACCATGGTCTCCAAGGAGGTAAGGGATTACAGTAGCATAGCATTTCAAAGGTTAGACTTTGGAATCAAATATCTCAGTGTTGAATCCCAATTCTATGATTTATCTACTTGGAGAGTTTCCTTCGGAGTTTATATTTTCTTGCTGATGAGATGAGACTGATAATATCAAATTAATATAGTTGTAAGATTTAGACAAAAAAACCTCTTGGTTTAGTCGTTTAAAACCTAGGAAGCATTCCATAAATGAAGATCTTTTAACTATCCAGGGGAAAAATTAAAATAGCATTAAATGTGCATTTAAAAATACATTAAGTGGCTGGGGATGTAGCTCAGTGGAATAAGCGCTTGCCTAGCAAGCGCAGGGTCCTGAGTTCGATCCCCAGTACCGCAAAAAAAAAAAAAATACATTAAGTAAAATTTCTAAAAGTATCTGTTTCAAAACAATCTACATCAGATTGCATTGAAATATACTTTGGAAAGCAACTTCCTCCTTAATTTTTTCAATTATTATGAAATAATGATTTTATTATTATTAAGTATGGTGTAAAATGATTGTATTATTCAGACATCTTTTCATATTTATCTTATTTTCTGTATGCCTTAGTTCATTTTGGGGTCAGCCTCAGTGAATTAATATTTTTGTAATCTCCATTGCACAGGTAAAACACAGAGCTTAGAAAATACGAGAAATAGCTATGAATTATTTTCCCAGTAACTAATGAGTGGTAGATACAAATGGGATTTAATATAAGTCCTGCCAACAGTATCTGAATTGTTGGGTGTCACCACTTATTCTGACAGGTAGGGTGTCATGATGTGCTGGTGCATATTTCCCAACAGCTCTATGTTCTGCAGAGTTTTATTAAAAGCTTTTGAAATAGCCCTTACTTAGTTGAGATTTGCCTTTTGCATTGGTGTGCACTCTTTCTAGGACCATTTCTTAGGTATTTTAAAGTTGGACTTTCCAAATTATCTTGGTGGTGAAATAACATTTTTTCCAGAGCTAATCTGGCTATATGATGAAAGAGAAAGAAATGGACATTTATCCCCCTTTCCCTACCTACCATGTGGTCCAATCAATGTAGTCTTTACAATTACTAGGTTTGTTTGAGGGGACTGAACTGAATGGCATATTAGCATATGTTCAAGGATAGAGAAATATTCTTAAATCAGTGTAAAATATTCATAAATTACAGATAAGAGTCATCCTCTATTTTATCAATATGATCATGGTTTATATAACTGGAAAACTTTCTGCATACTATTTATTTACCTTCACAAGAAATTAAAAACAAAAACCCTGAACCTAGAAATCAAAAACAGATCTGAGATTTGACTGCTAGATCCACAATCAGCTAGCTCTGTGTGACTTTGGGAATGTCACTTATCTGGGATATGTCTTCTTAACTATGAAATAGAGATAACAAAAATTATCATAGAGGTTTACTTTGTTGGTGAAATGAGTTTATATTATAGCTAGCTGTCTTGGTTACTTTTCTCGTTGCTGAGAGAAAATACCCAACACCCAAAATGAAGGAAAGAAAGGTGTATTTAGCTTACAGTTTGTGGAGGTTTCAGCCCATACTTGCCTGGTTCAGAGGCAGAGTGGCACAAGGCAGGGGGCAAGTGTTCATGGCAGCAGAGCACAGCAAAAACAACCAGCAAAAGGGAAAAATAGCAGACAGCCTCTTTCTACCTCCCTTACGTTGTGAACAGGCTGCCCCCACCCAGGGGGGTGTAGCACTCACATCATCTCCATGTCCTCCTCTTCTACAGGCTCAGGATGTGTACAAAGTAAGCACCCTGGCTTCCTGCTGAGTTGCTCAGTCAAACCTCTAGACTGCCCAAGCTGACACAATGTATCAACCGTAACACTAGCTATAGTACTGATAATGGCACACAATTATTGGTGGCTGCTATTTTAACCATTTAGTTTTTACTGTTACTTAATATGTTCCTGTACATAGAGGACATACTATGTCCCTAACAAATAGGGTAAGCTTTTAGATAAGGAATATTCTAGATCAGTAGTGGCAAACCTATGGAACATGTGCTGCAGTGGGCTGTTTGTATCACTGAAAGCTCTAAAAGATTCGCCATCACTGCTCTAGACATTTTTATTTTAACTAGACATTGTAGTAGCATTAGTGAAGTGGTGCTATAGGAATACCAGGGGCACAGAAGTGGTTGATGCTTAGGTTCTTCAGATGTAGCCTGAGTATTTGTGATTCTCAAGTTCCTGTTTCTGCCACTTCCCAGTGACTAACTGGTCAGTCAGTTATCCATGCATTCATCAAATGTTTATGTTCTAAGTATTGTACTGGTTGAATTGTGGTCCATACTTAGCTTTCGGAATGTTTATCATTTTTAAATACAGGTCGAATCAGATTGTCCTCATGGCCATTTTAATCATTTATCACCAACTAAGAAAGATTATATAGAACTATATAGGCTTTCAGATTTGACCCTAAAAATCCTGAATTAGAGACACTGATGCATTAAGTAATTATATGTGACACATTTAATTGTAATTTAAGCCCTGAATTTTGTCTGAAGTAAAATACAATTATGAACCGTAAGAAAGAGTCAAATCTGGGTAAAATATGGTTTGGAACACCTAACCTTTGTTACATGCCAGAACATGCACAGACCTAGTGGTATAATCCATCACAATGTTAGATCAGCCTTCTGTTTGGATTACATTCCCCAGAGGACAAGGCATGGAGAGACTGTTTCAGAAATTCAGCCACATGGTGAACCATAATAGGAAGCACAGAAGCAGTAAACTTAGAATGGGATGTATGGTCCATAAATATTTTAGTATACAGATTTAAGACGTTGTAGATGGGGAAACTAAGCCTTTACAGAGGTGAAATAATTCACTGGAAACTAACCCATTAATGGTATGCCTGCCTTGAATGCACCCAGGTGTATTTCTTTCTCTGGGTTGTGGCGCCTATTTTCTCTATCTGAATCTTCCATTCTGCTGATGTTATTTGCACTATGTATTCTCTATCATATCTCCAGTTTGACATTGCTAGAGTTCCCTCCCCATCCTACCTTAAAGAGCACTCCCATCCTCTCCATTGCTATTCCTTTACCCTTAATTATTCTGCCTTATAACTCACAGCACCATTTTGTGTTGTGTTTATTGTTTTGTACCTGTCTCTTCCTCTAGAATGTAAGCTTCACAAGGGCAGTCTGTTTGCTCTTTTTATAACTGTATTGTCAGTGCCTAGCATAATGTATGGTGAATTGCAGATCCTTAATGAATGCTAGTTGAATTAATAAACAGATTCACATGCTAGACATTTATGTGCCAGTAATTCCTGTGTTTTATTACTGGTTTGCCGAGTATACAATTATTTATTAGTGTACAGTCACTGTATCAAGATCTTGTTTTGTAGTGGCAGAAAGATAAGTTAAATATTTGAATGTATTTTTCTCCCTGCCTGGGCTGTGTGTATGTGGTGTGATAACCTACTGAGGGTCTTCAGCCCTAGGGATCAAAGAAGGAATGTGATGTCTTAGCAGAGTGATAGAAACAGCCATGTGCAGAGTTGAACAGGGAAGCATACCAGACAGGGGTATCCCAAATGTACATGTCCAGAGGACAAAGAGACCCAGGGCATTTTAGAAGTTGCAACTGTGCCCCTGACTGAGGAGATCTTAGAATGAAGTAGGTGAAGTAAGACATATACTTTGTGGTATTGATAAAATTGTTTTGTTGGTGATTAGTATTTGTTGGATACACTGAAGTTTCATAATGATACATTAAAATACTGATTTTTTTGCTTTTATAATTTTGAAATATCTTGAAAATATTTTATGTCTACCTTCCATGTCAGCCTTGTCATTAGTGGAACTCCTTTTTGGGTATAAAGTCATTCAGTTTTTCATGTAGTAATACACATTATAGAGGAACTCTTTTGTGCTAGGCACAATGAATTAACTTTTTTATTTTTTATTTTTTTGATACCAGGAATCAAACTCAGGACTTTGTGCTTGCCAGGCAGGTACTGTGCTGCTGAGGGCCCTGGCACGATGAATTAAAATACACTTGTGAGGGGAGCTTATATTTTGACTGTGATATAGTACTTTTTGAATATGAGTGTGTTGATGTTAGTGATAGTATTATCCTCACATATATCAATTTTTATAACATTAAGAACTATTTTTGCTTTTTCCTATTTCTTCTGATAATTACACATGACCCTTGTTTCTAAATAATGTTTATATACTGCTGTAACTGCATTTGTCACATTTAGCCATTATCTACTGGTTTGCTGTCATTCTGGACTGGGATCTAGCATCCCATTCCCCCATCCCTTTTGCTTCTCTTCCCTCAGTTTTTCCTAGAGTTGTATTATTATCATTATCATTTTTAAACACTCAGATCACTATTCATTGTATTTGCAACTTGGAATTGCTGTGCAGCATTACATTGCAATATTACATTTCTTTCCTTTTGTTTTTCCTGAAGCTGATGACTTGTTTCTCTGTACTTATTGTTTGTTTTGCCATACTGTCCAAAAGTTTCTGTGCATAGTGCTCTGAACCCTTCACAAAGTTGGTTGTGTTTAGTAGTTCTTCTCTTGCCTTCTCTTTGCCTTCTTTTCTCCCTCCCTCCCTCCCTTCCTTCTTTCCATAGTTCAGTTTCTTCAAAGATTCCCACTTACTATTTGGACTCCCCTTTGAGGTTTCCCTGAAAGGTCTTTTTGCTCTTATCCTGTTGTGTTTTTTGTTTTTTTTTGTTTTGTTGTTCTTTTTTGTTTTGGAAGGACTCATTTTTTTCTTTTACCAAGATCTTCCTATCATTCTCTTTCTTGGTCTCTTTCCCTTCTTTAGCTTGAACATGTTCTCTAATACCTCCATTAGATTAAAAAAAGAAGTTGTGACAGCATCTGTGCCCTTGATGGTTGCCTCTCTCTAATCTGCTCTTGGAGTCACGCTGTTTCTGTCTGGACTCAGGGTCTGCATCCTAAAATCTCTGCCAGCTTCTTGGGAATTGATTGTCTTTCCTTTTCTTCTTGGTTGACATTTCTGTTTTCTGTGCCTTTCTCTTTCTTGGAAGAGTATCTCATTTGATGAAACACATCCTTTCAGCTACTTAAGAGATGGTGCATGGGAGATATGTCTGAAAGTCTTGTTTTAAAAAGTGTCTCTTCACACACACTCAGTAGTTTGACTGGGTAAATAATTTTAAGTGGAAATCAGCTTCTGTCAAGTATTTGAAGCCATTGCTCTGTTATGTTACTTTCTGATGAAGACTGAAGCTATTCCAATTCATCTTTTCATCACAATCATGTGCTTTGACATACTAATTTTTAATTTTTGTGTTGGGAACACAGCTTCTTAATTTGGAAACTCATGTGTTTCCTTCCTAGGAGATTGTCCTGAATTATTTGTCAATGAGTTGCTTTTCTGTTGTCTGCTCTCCTTCTGGAATTCCACTGAGCCTGGTGTTGGATAGAGTTGCTACTTTTTGACTTATCTTTCATAACTTTGCCTTCCTTTATTTTCCTCTACTTTAGGGGGATTTCGTGAACTTTATCGTCCATTCTCTTTATTGAGCATTTCATTTTTGTTGTCACAGTTTTATTTCCAAGATCTATTTTCTTGTTGTTATTTTCTGAATACTTTTTTTATAGTTTCATAATCTTGTTTCACTGTCAACCTTTTCTTTCCCAGATAATGAAAAGGATGATGTGGTAGTGGTGGCCATTGTTTATGTCTTCCTGCTAGTCTTTTTTCTATATTGCCTTTTTCTATCACTTTGAATTTTAGATTTTATATTAGAGGCATTTCTCACCTCTCAGGTAAAATGTTTGGAGATTAAAAGATCTTTGGAAGCCCTCAGCATACAAATGCTTCTCCTTGATGTGGAATCTGGCTGAATTATTTTGAGGGAAGCCCTAGTCATGAGCTAAAATTAATTTTTCACCTCCTGTTTGATATAATTGATCAGAGATGAGATTTGTCCTGCCAATGTTCCAGAAAAGGACAGAGGAAGATTATTGTTTCATATTAATTATATATTCACTTAATTTTTCAATTACATTCCATCTTCAGTTATGTCAAAAGAAGCCTCCCAAGTTACAGACTGTGCTGCAGAAGAAATCTTTGGTCTATAACCCAGTGGTGTAGACTGGGGAAGTAGACACAAGGATATGTATTGCCTAAACCACTTTCACTATGTTCCTGTAGTACTTACCACTCCACAAGTACAGAGGAATTGGATACTGAGAGCTGGTGAAATTTCAAGGATCTTTTGGTAGTGATCAAATTTGGTGTTTAATTCTTCCTATTATCAGTTTAACATTTTGCTTGTTGGAGTCTGTTAGCTCAGTTGATAGGTTGTCTGTTTCTCAGTTTTCAAAATTTTGTTTCTGTCGACTATTTTTTGTTCTTATCCTTGTAGTTTGTCTTAAAAATATGGTTCTTTCTAGCAAGATATCTTAAAATGAATATAATTCAATGTCTTGTAAATAATTCCACTAAATACGGAAACAAATTATTAGTTAAAATATCTAAATAATTGTATCTATATATGTACTCTATACAAATATTTACAATTGAGGATTTTGTACAATATATTTGCTTTCTTTTGCTTTGCCTTAAACTAATTATGAATCATAAATCGTTTGACTAAGTACACAGTGCTTAAGAACAGATTTTATATACACAGCTGATTATAGATAGGCAGTTTTCCTAGTAATCATACATTGTATATGTACCTATGTATGTATATACCTCAGTATACATGTAATATACATATACACATTAATTCTTTATATTTATACATGAAATTATTCATATGTACATATGTGTGTATGTATATCTACATAAATGCAAACATGACCAAATTAGTTAACAGATATTCATATAAGTGGATACTGTTTCATATGCTTACTTAAGGAATTAATCCTATTTAGATTTTGATTCTTTACTAGCTAGCTTTAAAAGATTACCATATAATTTGAACAGAATTAGGTAATGTAATATTAAAATCAAGTTATAATGGTAAGTGTGTTCTTCACAAATGGTGACAGTTGGATTAATAAAGGTCTGGCCAAGAAGGAGTTTTGCATTTCTATAGTTTCATTTCTAAGTCCCACTCATTTATTCACTAAAACCATGAAATTCATTTTCAAATCAGTATAACTATGTAATCTAATGAAATGAAGCTCTGCTTCATGATTTTAAAGTTCCAAAATTTTTTTTTTCCTCCAAAACTCCAAATGAATTCTGAGAATTCAGAAGAACTACATCCACTGTATCTTTTCTGTATTTCTAAAGTTATTTTCATGATTACTTGTACCTGTCTTTTACAACAGTCTTTTTCTTTATTTGTACTTTTAAACAATTAAAAAGAAATTTCCTGTTGGGGATATAGCTTACCGGCACAAGAACCTGCCTGGTAAGCTCAAGGTCCTGAGTTTGATTCCTGTTACCAAAAAAAAAAAAAAATTAAAAAAAGAATTTTCGGGGATCCGGGGAAGATGGCGACCAGGTGAGCAGCAAGGGAGCGAACCTCCTTAATAAACACCACCAGCTCGAGACAGACTTGGCGAGCGTGAATGCCGGGACCTCGGCTGGGAAGTTTAAACTGGGCGTATTTCTCTGAGATGCCGGGGGAGATGTGGTAGGGCGGACCAGGCTGCCGGGGCGAGACGTGGGAAA